>PVLA01007752.1:0-99801 GCA_004027455.1 Hydrochoerus hydrochaeris | reverse complement strand
CACACATCTGCAAAGAAAAATTAAACCCTACTTTAAAAGTTACAATGAGGGATCATTAGCAGCAGCAGCACCCATCTTCCATGAAAGCTCTGAGGACTAAGGGCCCCTGTTGGTGACACATGGAAGCACATGATATCCAGGCAGAGAATGCTGTGGCCAGAGTTGGAGCATGGCACTTCCTATAGTTGGGGAAATAGCTAGAAGAGGTGAGCACCATCCCTTGACACCCACAACTTAAAGGAGGAGAGATTTGTTTGGCTCACAGTTCCAAAGGGTTCAGTCCATGATCAGCTAGCTCCAAGCCAGGAACATCATGGTGGAAGGGTTTAGTAGAACCAAGATGTTTAGTCCAGAGGAAGCAGAACAGGGAAGAGTGCCAGAGAGAAAGGAGCCAGGGACCATTTATAACACCTAAGGCCATCTCTCCATGACTCACCAGACACACCCAGGAGTGTGCTTCATTAATGCCATGTGCAGTTCCCGAGCCAATCCAGCTGACACTCCAACCTGTCACACAGACCTAGGCCTCAGGTCTGGCTGGGTCAGAGCCTTCGCATGCATGATTTCCTCTCAGCCCTATAACAGGCCACACTGAGACCAGATGATGAAACCAGGTCATGCATCCCCCTTACACATGGCTTCTTAGTTACTTTTCTAGTTGCTGAGACAAAATACCCAATGCCTAAAGTTAAGAGAGAAAAAGCTTATTTAGCTCAGTTTGGAGAGGTTTCAGTCCATGATTGGCTGGCTCCAAGGCAAGGTGACACGGGACAGAGGGGCAACAGTTCATGGTGGCAGAAGACACTAAAAGCAAACAAACAAGGGAGAGAAACCTCTTCCCATCTCTTACATTGTATCCAGTCTACTGGAATTAGGGCAGTGCCAATCCAATCAGTGGACGGATCCAGAAATCACCCACCTGTATTCCCAGCACCTTTAACCCTAGCATTGCACTACAAATCAATCACACACTCTAGATTCAGCCACCTCCAAAAACACTCTATGACACATAAGGCTTTGGGGGGACATCTAGGCAAACCATAACATTCTACCCTGGCCCTGCCAAAGACTTGTGTACATCCCTTTATGCAAAAGACATTTAGTCATCTCCAAGTGTTGCCAAAGTCCTAACAGTTTCAGCATTGCTGAAAAGTCCAAGACTCAAGTCTCCTCTGAGATTTAAGGCAAATTTAGCTGTGATCCTGTATACAAATAAAAGAAAGTTAAATACTTCCAACAATGAATGGCACAAGACAGACATTTCCACTCCAAAAGTTACAAATGGGGATACAAAGGAATGGGATCAAAGCAAGTCCAAAATCCAGCAGAGCAAACATTAAGTTCTGTTGTTGCAGATGCAGCATCCAATGCAACCTGTGGCAAGATGTCAACTCCAAAGGGCTTGGGTGAGTCCCACTCTAAGGCATTGCCAGTGCATATACCTCCCATACCTTCTCTCTTGGGCCTGCTCTGCCCTCTCCTTGCAGCTTTCCTCACATGACATTCTTGGCTTCTCCAAACTTCTGGGATCTCCACTGCACCTTTGACTTCACACTCACATCTTTGCACATTGGGTACATTGCCAGGCCTCCCAGGCCTTCTGAAATGTGGGAACCTTCCCGACACCACAACTCTTCACTCTACATGCACCTAAAACCAGTGCCATGTAGATGATGCCAAGGTCTGCTGCCAGCAGCAGCAGTAATTAGGCTTCCCTCTCTCTTGGCTGTGGGGGCTGAGTGCCTGGATCTCTGAGCACTCTGAATTCAATTCTGAGTGATGGATTCTCCAGGCCACCACCATTCTAGAATTTGGGATCTGTGGCTTTCTCCTCAAAGCAGTCTTTCACTTTTGCAGTTTTGAGGATGAAAAGGGTGGAGATTTGTTGCTTCTTGTGATGCCCTCAAGCCATCTTTTCTATTTTACTGCTCCTTCTTAGTAATCGAAATCTCCCCAGCTCTAATCTTGGCAGTTCACAGCTTTACTGGAGCTTTTATTTTATAGTCATACAAAGTTCTAGATCATTCTGCTGCCCACTTTGCTTTTGATGCTCTACATAACTTTGGTTAAAATTTTGCAACAGGAGCCATGCCACTGCCTCAACATTTGACTGCCTTGAAGTTTCTTTTGCCAGATTAATTAGTCCACTACCCTTAATCTTAGTCTTAGGCAAAGTCTCTGAACACAAGTAAAATGCAGATAAACTTTCTGCCAAAACATAACACACATTATCTGCAGTCCAAAAGTGGTCCTTTTACCCAGCAGAAACCTCCTGAAGCTAATCTTTACTTGAAGGGTTTCTAGCAGCCTTCAGGTCTTCTGAGATCCAACCACTCTAAAGTATTCCAGCTTTGCTTTTTCAGCCAGCATCTCTGAACATTCCCAAACCTTCCCGTAAGCCATTCCCAAAGGCTCCTGAACCACATGATCAAGAATAATCACGGCAATGGGCTCTACTCCTAGTACCAAATTTTATCTTATTTTTTTTCATTGCTGAGGCAAAATACCCCATGCCCAAAGTTAAGGGAGGAAAGGTTTATTTAGCTCACAGTTTGTGGAGGTTTCAGTTGACTGATCCAGCAGTCACTCATCCTTAATCCCACATCACACTGTGAATCAATTACACTCTAAATGCAGTCAGCACCAAAAACCCCCTTTGACTGCATAAGGCTTTGGAGGAACATCTAGACACAAACCATATCGCATGATGAGACTAAGGCACAGTGTGGTCAGTTATGGCACTGATCATGGCATTAGCCCAGTGATCAGTTCGTGGGGCCTTCCAGTCACATGGTTGATGTCACTGGCAGTCAGTTCCAATCCTGAAGGGTCCTGGGACCTTCATTAGAACAGAAAATCCCCCTACTCACAAAATTCTGAGACTGACATGCTCCTATCACTCAGGAAATGACAAAGGTCTTAGGAGCCCTGGCCAGGAACCAGGCTGGGGCAGAGACCAACTCTGTATTTCTTATTATGTCACAGTACCACAGACAGAGCCAGGCACCAGTGGAACCTGCACCCAGAGCAGGGCAGCCTCACCTCCCCCGTCTGCCAGGCAGCTCTCTCCAGCTGGATCCTCCAGCACTTGTCTCATACCCTGGGGTCTGCAAGGGCCAGGCAGTGCCCAGCTGCTTCACACAAAATCCTGTTCACTTCCCAAATGGCTGACAAGCAGTGGACCTCTTGTCCTTGCAGCAGTGAGAGTGACAAGGGGTCCAGAGGTTGGGCAGGGAGAGGGGGATGGAAAAGAGGGAGGCCTCCCCTTCTCTGCAGCAGCACAGTTCCCCACCAGGCAGGCTCACAACTGTGCTCGAGTCTCTATGGTTTTGCGTCTTCCTGCTTCCTCTGCCTGCATCCTGGGGCTCCAGGGGTCTTCAGGGTGAGGACTCAGGCATTTGTGTCCAAGTGGAGATTTCTAGACTTGAGGGAGCCCAGGATCGTGACGTATCAGGGATGGAGCTGCCGGGTCTGCCTCTTCCCCTGTGGGTGCCAATGGAAATGGAAGTCAGTGAGCTCAGTTGCATGCACAGCCACTTAATGAGGCCTGGGGAAGTGAGTGGGGAGCTGGGGAAGAGAGATCAGTGAGGCCCAGTGTAAATAAGGCCACAGGGATCCCCGACTATGAGAAGATGGGAAGATGGCATCCCACATAGGAACACAAGTCTGTGTGAGGTTCTTACTCAGGTAGGAGGGGTTCCTCCCAGGGCTTGCAAACTCACTGTGAAGGGGTGACAGGCTGTGTGACAGTGGAGATGGCCGGGACCTGTGGTGCCATGGCGGGTGCATGAATGCCTCAGTTTTGCAAAGTGGCCTGCAGCTATTTAGCACGAGTGCATGCAGTTTTGTGTTTCCTGGAAGTCAGGATGAGGTCCATAGGAGGCCTGGAGAGGTAGTGGGACCAATCTGGCAAGGTTTTTCCTTTCACTGCTGTTCCTGAGCTTAAGATCAAGGTCAAATGCTACCTTCTAGGGTGTCAAGCCATTGACACAGCGGGTCTGCCTGCTAATCTTTTTTTTTTTTTTTTTGTACCTGGGATTGAACTCATGACCTTGCACTTGCTAGGCAGGCACTTAAGTCACTGAGCTAAATCCCCAACCCCTGCCTGCTAATCTTTAAAGGTCCACCTGCAAGTGTGGCCCTTAGCAGGCCCTTGGATTTCAGAGAGTTCCCATAGTTCTTCGAGAAATGTGGCTGCCGGGCCTAAATCATTCTGGAAGACCACATGGCTTATGCCTAATACCTGCTTCTCTTGGGTAGCCTGGAATTTTGGTAAAGGATACCTCTGGGACCTGTCCAAGTACACAACTGGGCAGTGAGTCTAATAAGCTTCCCTCGTAGAACGTGTCTCACGTGTGCCATCAGAGCTCCTTGTGGGAGAAACCAAACATGTCCTGGTGACACCATCGTGCATCTGCTGCCCCCAGCCTTATCCTGCGCTGCTTTCTCTCTGAATGCTTCTTCTGTAATAGATCTCAGCCATGAGTGTGAATGCGTGTGGACCCCACAAGTCCTTCTACCTAAAAATCAAACCTGGGACTGGTTTTTGGAGCCCCCTGCCCAGCAGCCCCCTGGTCAGCGGGAGTCCTAGCTAATCTCTTTCCTCAGGATCGTGCAGAAGTGACAGGGCAGTCGGACGTGGGATGAAGAGCTCCTGGAAACTGTTGGGTACTGGGGATCAGCCTGGGCTCCTGGAGACTGTGGCTCTGTTAGCTAAGCTAACTGAGGAAGAGGAGGAAGGGCAGGCTTGGAGGGGCAGTGATGCTGGCAGCTTCATTTATGGGGAGCTTGTTTGGGAGCAGACTTTGGATCCCCCTGAATAATTTCATTCAGGTACAGAAGTGACAGATGAGGAAAGTGAGGAGCTCAGGGTCCTGAGGGCTGGTGCAGGTGTGTGGAGGACTCCCTACCTCTAAGGCAGAGCCATGCATGTGCCATCCCTTCCAGTTCCTCAAATGCAGCCACACCAGAGGCCCCAAGATGACCTCATGCCATCCTCCCTTTCTAGGGTAACAAAGTCCCTCTTTTCTAGACACAACATGGATTCGGAGGCAAAGACCACATTTCCCAGCCTCCCTTGCAGCACCTGATGCCCCAGTGACCTCAGCCCCGCAGAGAGCAACAGGCTGTGAGCAGTAATGCTGCTTCCCTGTGTGGCTCTTGCAGGACTCAGAAACATTAGGCCCCCCAAAATCTAAAGACTCAGTCAAAAAAATGGGCAACTGACATGAACAGATACTTCTCAGAAGAGAACAACTGGCCAAGAAATACATGAAAAATGTCTGGCATTGCTGGTCATTGGAAAAATGCAAATTAAAACAACACTGAGTCTGTACCTTGCTCCAGAAAGAATGGTCCTTATCAAAAAATCAAATAACAAATACTGGTGAGGCTGCAGGGGGAGGAAAGGAATTCTTTCTTCTACATTGTTGGTAGGAATGTAAACTAGTGAGATCACTATGGAAATCAGTATGGAGATTCCTCAAAAACTAAAACCAAAAATGTGGCCCAGTTTTTCCCCTTCCTGGTATTTTCCCAAATTAACGCCATCATACTGCAGTGATACATGCATACCTGTGTTTATAGTAGCTCAACTCATGATAGTTAAATTTTGAAAGTGGCCTGTATGTTCATTAACACAGATCAATGGATAACGAAAATGTGATGGCTGGACGGGGTGGTGCACATCTGTAATCCCAGCACCTGGGAGGCTGAGGCAGGAGGACTGCTGCAAGTTTAAGGCCAGGCTGGGCTACCTAGTGAGTTCAAGGCCAGCCTGAACTGCATAGTGGGATCTTGTCTCAAAAAAAAAAAATGTATTTACACGCAGTGGGGCACTCCTGCTCTGCAAATGATAAACCTGAGTGATTGGTAGGAAAATGGTCCCCCTTGGGACTACAGAGTAGTTCAGAGAAAGAAATCAGACACACACAGGAGTTTGTAGCGTGATTTCTTCTATGTGAGAAACTTAAAATGTAAAAAAAGAGTAAAATAGAAGATAATAGCTAACAGACAGATTGTTTGCAAAAGGGAAGGGGACCAAGAGTCGGAGGGACGTGGGAGGAGGAGAAGGGAAGAGGTTGAAGAACTGAGACGCTTTTGTATGTGCAACCAGCTCTCCACAGGCATGTGCTCGGCATGTACTGCTGTCGTAGGGGGTTTACAATGGAGATTTAATATAGGACATAGGATTTATAGGATTGTTTTATAATATTCATCCAAAGAGTCAAGTACAAAAGAATGCGGGACATCTGTCCACGCACCGGAGACCCAGAGAGTCCAGCTGAGCTTGGATTCCTGGCAATGCGCTGCATGAGTCCGGCTGAAGACCTGGAGCCCACAGCGATGTCTCATGCAAGTCTGGGCCATGGATCTGTGCTGGGAAGGCCCAAAGGTCAGCAGTGGAAGCTAGAAAGTCTGCGCCAGTGGGATGAAGGATCTGTGCTGGCAGACTGAGAGATCTGCACTGGAGCAGGAAGCGACACTCAAGGTGAGGACCAGAGCTCCCTAAAGGGCACCGCAGCCAACCTCAGTGACAGCGAAGAACCAAGCTCCTCCGATGATGAGAACAGCTGAGTTTATATCTGGAAACCCAACAGGACGAGCTTCTCCAGGAGAATCAATAGCGCCATCTTCCCCTCCAGTTCCCCTTTGAGGCCGCTGGCAGCAGTCCTCAGGTGGGCCCTCCACACCAGCCCCAGCTGACTCGTTCTCAGTTCAGCCGGGTGTTGCAGCTAATCCACCACAACTGCAAACACAGGCTGGTAAGAGTCTCCTCCTGCCTCTTCCCACCTGCTGAGCTGTGGCGATGGTGGAATACTGTCTTTTAGTTTGGGCTCCCTGTGACCCATGAACTTAGCACATTCCAGCATCTGGCTAGTGTCTGCCTCAAGTCGGTGGTGATTACTAAGCAGCAGCTGAGGGGATGACTCCCAGCTCAGTCCTGACACCTATGACTAGGGTAAATGTGACCTGCTCTTCTAGCCCCTTCCTTTCAGCTGTTCCCAGTACATTTTGTCACCACTGACCCCCTATTATCCTGGGCAAAAAGTCAAGTTCCTCAGGCTTTTGAAAGCCTGATGATATGCCCCTCAGCCTCTTTACCAGCCTCGTTTT
Source organism: Hydrochoerus hydrochaeris (assembly GCA_004027455.1). Lineage (NCBI taxonomy): Eukaryota > Metazoa > Chordata > Mammalia > Rodentia > Hydrochaeridae > Hydrochoerus > Hydrochoerus hydrochaeris. Next base: position 92,685 of record PVLA01007752.1, on the reverse strand, counting down.
CATCCCCTTTCTTTCCATTCATTGTGCCTCAGAGCCTTTGCATAAGCTATAAAAATATTCACCATTCCCTTTATCTAATGCACTCCTACACATCCTTTAGAACCCCACTTGAACATGTCTCCCCCACTCACCTTGTCAGGCAGGGTGGACCAAGATGCTTCTATGCCTCTCTGGCCTTGAGGAGGCCTACCCAGCCCTCGGACCACTGGGCTGCCTCCTTGGTTCCCTGGGATTTCCCTATTCCAGTTCCCTGAAGGTATGGATCATGTCTTATGTTTTTATATCCCTCCAGCCTGGGCCTGATGAGTCATCAGGATATTTGTGTTAAATGAATGAGTGACTAAATGAGTTATTTTGTCCCAATTTAACCCTGACATCACCCTTAAGCTATCATTTAATATTGCCTGTGTCTAAACTATCTGTGATCACTCTGTGCTGATTGTTAACCTGGGTTGTCATCTTGAGTGGGTTAAGAGGCTCCTGCAGGGTGATTGGATTGTGAGGGCACTGAGCAATCACTGAGGAGTGCTGAGTGGGCTGTCAGGTGGAGGGTCTTAGACAGAGGGAGTGGGACATGGGGCGTGACCTTGGGGACGGTATCTGGTCCCCGATCCTCTCCTCTCTGGCTTCTTCCTCTGCTGTCTGTCTCCTGAAAGCCAGGAGTTGAGCAGCCTTCCCTTGTCAGACCAGCCACGCCCTTCACAGTGATGTATCTATCTTGGAGCAGCTAACCATGGACTACAGCCTCCAAAACCATAAGCCAACACAAATCTTTCCTCTTCAAGTTCCATATGTCAGGTATTTTGTCCCAGCAACGTGAAAGCTGACCTGTATACACTCACAGCTAGAGATTCATTTCTCTTCAGTGGCTCAGAATGATTTTACCCTTTGCTTACATTCCTTCTGCCAATTTCCTCCAAACCAGTGTATCCCAATCACTTCTTGTTGGAAACAAAAATGTTGGCTGGGGATTTAGCTCAGTGGCATAAGTGCCTGCCTTGCAAGTGTGTGGTTGTGAGTTCGATCCCTGGTACTCATAAAAATATATATATATCAACACTTTATATAAATTTCTGAAAACTTTAGTTAAAACAAATCCTGGTAACTTTGTGAATTTGGTGCATTCATCTAAGGCATTATTGATATTTTATTGAAATAGGCAAATTGGCCTATTTTCTGCTTCCCGAACTTCCTGCCCAGCTTACATTTCAAAAGGAGCATTAACTCTGAGAAATGGCGCTCTAAGGGTAGACAGTGTGGGCAGAAATATCCCTCGGTAATTATCTTCTCTGTGTGCAACTGATTGAACTCAGGGTCCCATCCTGTGCTTTCCCAGCCGGAACTAACAGCACCCAGTGCTCACCCTGAGCTAGAGGGGCAGCTGCGGGCCTGGACAGCGCCATCCTCTGCCCTCTGTGGCTTCTTGGTTGATGAGGCAGGGTTTTGGAAGCACCATACCTGGCAGTGACCTTTAGTTTTGATTTACATAAACCCAACCCAGACAGGCAGAGACAGGAAGGGATTAACTAACTAGCTCCCATAGAAGCGGGGTGGGGGCGGCAGCTCTCGGAATTGGTCAGGAATCTCTGAACAATGTTCAGGTTAACACCCACGCTGTCCCCTGTTGGCCATTGCTTAGCTCTGCTGTTCTGTCCTGTTCACCTTCTCCATCACTGCCCAGCAGAGGTCTTATGCACTTGGTCTAGGTGTCAGTCCCAGGCAGGTCGCCTGGGGGTGTGGGATGCTGGCGTGCAGGCCTGGCCTGTGTGCCTCCTGCGGCACGGAGGAAGGGACTGGGGGAGCTTCCCCGAGAGAAACCGAGCAGCGGCCTTACATGCAAGAGGAGAGGAGAGGAGTTTAGCTCCGAGAAAACCCCCAGGGATGTGGATGGTGTCATATTGTCACTTAGCATGGTCAGAACCAGGAGCTTAAAGATTCAGACCCTTCACTGTCTAATTCCAACCTCTCGACTCCACCCAGCCACATGCCCCTATTCCAGGCTCAGAGCAAGTGCTGCTTGCTGAGAACAGTCATACGAGGGGTGTCTGCAGCCCCCACTTTCCCACTTCCCCGTCTTCCACTGCTGGTTACCCACCTGTTTCTGCTTCTGTCTTCACCACTTCCACCCGTCAGCGCTCAGCCCCGCGCTGCCTCCTCCCGGAGCCCTCCTAGGTCTCACAGAGGCTGTCACAGGGTTGCTGTTCGCTACTTCTGTGGCAGAAGGAGCTCTCCTGCAGGAGCCCTTGGCTGGCTTGCGCGGGAGGGGTGAGGTCTCCAGGAGGACGCTGGACAGTGCAGCGAGCACAGGACTTGGGATTATTTATTAGACATAGGGCTGCTGTAATGTGTGACCACAGACAGGGGTCCCGTGGCCACTGGGGATCCTTGGGGATGGCTTGTGGATGTGTTACACCAACACATCCCTGGGTCATCTGGGATTCTCCACTGATTTCCCACTGTCCTCTCTCAAAGGAGAGGACAGCAGCTGTTGGAGTTAGGACCCACCCTAAATCCAGGACAGTTTTATCTTGACAGTCTCAACTGTTTACACCTGCAAAGACCCCACTTCCAAAGAAGGCCACATCGGAAGGTCCCAGGAGGATGTGAGGGGTCATGAGCCATCGCACTCCAGGGGCCTCGTGCAGGACAACTGGGAGCCCTCCGAGGTGTCTGTGAGAGGCCAGGCAGGCCACTGGGGGGAGGGGGCTGTGCAGGCCTCAGCCCTGGCCATCACCAGAACCCATTCTCCAAAGAAGCCAAAAGTCTAGATGTCTGTGTAAAATATGCAGGTGTTTAACTATTGGCAATATATTAAACACCTCTTAAAGCATTGTGACCCATGCTCTATACATTTGTAGACAACGCATCCATAAATCAGGTTTGGCCTTTGGAGTCCCAGTTGGTGACCTGTAACAAAACCTTTACAACAGCCTCGGGTCCAGTGGCACAGCGCCTGTCTGGCAAGTGCAAGGTCCTGAATTCGATTCCCCGTACCAAAGAATTAAAAAAAAAAAAAAAAAAAAAAAAAGCTTCTGTTGAGCCCAGGAAATATTGTCCTTGTACTTTTGCCAAGCGCCAGCAGAGGGCGCGCCAGGGATTGGCGTAAGCAAGGCCCCAGGCAGCCAGAGAGGCTGGAGGCCAACCAGAGAGGCTTTTCGAGCCAAGCCAGGACTTGTTCCTTTACATTTGCTGTTACTCTTTGATCCTGCTGTCTCTTGCCTACTAATAATCACTGCTACTTGGGAAGATACAACAAGTTCAAAAGTGGCAGAGAAATAGCACAGAAAAAAAGGGAGGAGCCAACAATACCGGTTTGGTGATTTCTTAAAAATACCAAATTGGGAAGCTGGGGGTTTAGCTCAGTGGTATAAGCGCCTGCCTTGCAAGCGCGCCCTCGTGAGTTCGGTTCCCGGTACTCCCCAAAATCCATCGAATAACCTAAAAATACTGACAAGCACATAGCAAGTAAAATTTCAGACCATATAAAATATAGCTCCCCCTGCCCACCTGCTAGCGCTGCACATATATAATACAGTGTTACACATATATAATACAATGTCACACATGTATAATACACTTTTCTGGCAAGCAGAATTCTGTGTTGTTTTCACAAAGGAGTTAAGGATATCAGTAAAGGTGGTCACTGACTTCTGTGAAAACAGGGCCCTGCCAGTCCTTTAAAAAGTCCGAGGACAGCTGGGTGTGGTGCTGCCCACCTGTAATTCCACGACTTCAGAGGCTGAGGCAGGAGGATTTCGAATTTGAAATCAGGCCGGGCAATTTAATTGACTCTTGTCTCAAAATAAAGTAAAATTTAAAAAAGACTGGGGTGTAGCCCAGTGGCAGGGTGCTTGCCTAGCATTCGCAAGGCCCTGGGTTCCATCCTTAGTACCACCAAAAAGGAAATAAGAGTTCTAGGATGTACAGTAGGTATAGGGAGGAGGCATTGCCGATAGCTTCATTATAGCATCATGATTTGACTTACAGATGCAGTTAGTGGTGTATTCCCAATATTTAATGCGTATTTCCTTTTTATTATGGAAGTGTTACTCATACAGCAAAAGGGAAGAAACACTCTGGTTATACATATTCCTTTTTTTTGGTACTGGGGCTTGAACTCAGGGCCTTTGCACTGACCTGCCTCCTCAGCCCTTTAAAATTCTATGTTGCGACAGCTGTCACTAAACTGACCAGGCTGGGCTTGCACTTGTGCTCCTGCCTTGGTCTCCCAGAGTGCTGGGCTCATGTGGTTTTATTTTGCTCTCCTGTTATTCTTTACTGCTTCAGGGGTGGGGGCGAACACTTTCCCATCATCCCATCAATGGGTTTACTTTTCTGTTTTCTACTCTTTTTTTAAAAATCAGATAATCTGGGTAAAACTCAGCAGTGCGTTCGGAGTTGCCTGCGGGCAGTAGGTGCAGCTCAGCGGTGGTTAGCGCCGAGCCTGCGTGGGACCCCGGGTTCGGTCCCTGATGTCAAACACTTGGAAGTCATCCTTGTCCCCACTCAGCCCTGCCGTCCGCCCAAGACCCAAAGCCCATCTCTTGCTGACACCTGGTGGCCTTGGCCAGCACAGCTCTGCTGACCTGTGTGGAGATGAAGTCTGGGGTGCCAGTGGCGGATGGTTAAGGACACCAGGGCCCGCTGGCCTGAGTGTGTCCTCGCCTGCCTTGGATGTTGGTGGGGCCCTGTGGGAAGATGATGGTCTCCGGACACAGCTGAGCTGACCCCCAGCCTACAGTCTGTTGAGTGACCTTGACCCTCCTTCCACAGAGAGATGAAGTCTGTGTCCTGTGTCCTTGGATCCTGTGGGCCCATGGCTTCCTCATAACCAATAGAGAGTAGCAGAAGTGACACATATGGCTTCCACTTCTACTGCAAGGGCTGTGCTGCCAGGTAACTGGAGCCCTGAGCTGCCGGAAGTAGGAAGTAGGCTGCTGAGGTGGCCATGCTGTTAGGAAGCCCACTGTCATCTAGGAGGACACCACGGGGCAAAGATGGGGATGACAAAATGCAGAGCCATGCTTGTCTGTGACCTGGCCGGTTGTCCAGTGTCTACCTGCTGTGACCTCATGGAACCCTGAGCAAGGCCACCCAGCTAAGCTTGTCTAGATTTCTGGCTCACAGGAAGCCTAAAGATGATAAATGACTATTTTAGGCCACATGTTCCTCAGCCATACACAACTGGGACACTGCAGAGTGTGTCGGGGGTGGGTGGGGAGTGAGGCCCCAGGCTTGGGTGCAGGGACAGTTTGCTGCACACCCGGTTTCCAAGCCTCCAGATATCCTGCTGCTGGCTCAGATGACTTGCCACTGGTGGGTAACTGGGTTGTCACGGCCTGTCCTTTCTAGAAGAGGCGAATGGGGCATTCCTGACCCACCTCACTCTACCCTGTCCTCATCTGGGAGGCTCACCTGACAGCGGGGATCCTCAGCCCAGTGAGGTGGTCCCCCATCCATGCTCAGGGAGGAAGCTGCTGCTCCCTCGGAACGGCCCCTGTCCCTTTGTCTGTCCAGAGCCCTCGGCATGCTGTTTAATCCCATGTACCCTGGGGATCAGTGATGACTCATTTAGTTTTTGCTTTGGTCCCTGGAAAACATCTGGCCGAACTTTCAGTCACTGTAATAAGGCCACAGATTACACTGGGAGGAAAATGAGGGAGAAAGCTCACTTCCGTTTCTACCCCCGAGACAAGGGGTTGGATTCTGTGGTGTGGCCTCCCACGCTCTCCACCTACACAGCAGTGAGATTTGACAGGGCACCCAGTTTCTAGCTGGCATAAACAGCTGGGCATGGCTTTGTACACCCTGCTAGGCTAGAGGAAAGTCAGGGAACGGCCAGCCGCTATCCCAGAAAAACAGCCCCAGGCAGACACATAGGAGTCTGGCATGAGGGTCCGGAAATAATTTCTAAATAAATTAGGCTTCAAAGCTGTCAGTTGGATCTTAATGGCTGCATAATATTCAGTTTCATTGCCATTTTCAGTTTGTCCACTCGAATCCCCAGCTGCTGACATTCAGGTGGCTCCTCATGTTCCTGGGTTTTAAATTGTGCTAAACCTCTCGGCAGCAAAACCATGAACGTCTGTCCCATCTTCACCTGTGCTGGTCGCCAGTGTTGTTTTGTTTTGTTATCTGAGGCAGGGTCTCCCCATGGAGGTCAGGCTGGCCTCAAACTCCTGCCTCGGCCTCCCGGGCACGGGGTCACAGGCCTACGCCACCACCCTCAGCTTTCTCCTGTGTTCTTGTAGCTGTCTGGTCTTCTGTGGAACAGGCAGGGCGTGCTTAAGTACAGACAGAATCGGACAGATGGAACTATGTCCCCGGGGCCGTCCCTGCTGTGGCATTGCCGAGGGACTGGCGTCTGTCTCAATCTGGCCAGTGGCTGGTCAGTGGCTCCCTGCATGCAGGCTCTGGGGGACCCAGCTATGGCCACCAGTGATTTATGTAGTGACCGGAGGGAGAAGGGACTGAGTGTCCATCCTAGAGTCGAGACCAGGCTGGGCCAGGCTGGGGAGAGTGGGCAGCGGGCCCAGCGAGTCCTATTTGCCTCCTGGGTCACAGGAGGGGAAACAGCTGGCTTCAGGGGCCCGGTGCCCGGCCAACTGGCCCACAGGTCATAAAGCCAACCCTTCAGTGCGGGCAGGGGCCCCGTGCCACTCCTGCTGCCACAGAGGTGGGCAGAGCCCAACACAAACAGCCGGTGGAGAAAGGGGCCTTTATGGCCCCAGAGCACAGCGCCACTGCGGCGGGGAAGTGGCCGGCAGGTGCGGGAGCTGTCGCTTGAGGGGCTCTGGAGAGGCCGTGTCGGGCTAGGGTGGGTGCTTGGTCTGCAGAGCGGTCTCTCAACATGCTCAAGAGTTTTCCTCTACTAACTTCGATAACTGCAGGAGCAACGCTCGCGGGTGCATCCCTGCAGATGCCAGGCCTCCCGCCCCTGCACTCCCACATCTGTAGCTCTGCCCCAGCCTTGCACGCACACTCGAGCACCACGTCCGGCCGGGGCTCTGTGGGCCTCCTCACTGCATGCCTCTCAGTGCGGACACTACTTGGAACCGTGTTAACAATTTTTGTCAGCCACAGTGGTGTACACTTGCAATCCCAGCACACAGGAGGCTGAGGCAGGAGGATCGCAAGGAGTTCAGGGCTAACTTAAGCTACATAATGAGTTCAAGGCCAGTCCGAGACTCTGTTTCAGAACAAAACCAAAAAAGATTTTAAGGCATTTTTGTTGGGCTTCTTTGGCTTTTCATGATGACAGGAGGGAGGGAGGAGGTTTGGGTGTAGAAGAGCTCTGCCACAGGAAGGGACAGAGGTGCCAAGCCTCCTGCCATGTGGGGACAGCCCCCCGTTGAACTGTCCTGCCTGTGGTCCCTGTGGCTCCCCTCCTTATCCTTCCCAATGGAGGCACTGTCCTGCACCCACTCTGTGTGGCACAGTTGCCAGGCAAGGCCAGCCCTGGCCCTGGTGGCCACGTTGGCGAGACCTCCTGAGAAGATGGCAGCCAGGGGGACAGTAGCCCCTCAGCCCCTGGCTGTGACATCTCCCCAGGGTCCTCTCCACCCTGGGGGGCTCCTCTGGCTATTGAGCCTCACTTATCCTGCACTTCCCCCTGTAATGTCCCCAAACACAGGGCTGCAGGTGTCACCACCGCTGCCACGTCCTGGCGGGAAAATGTGGGCAGCCAGATGCTCCTCCCGTCTTCCTGTCCCTGCACCACCGCACCCTGTAATTTCCCTGTTAGCTCTGGGAGCTTATTTGGGACATTCCCAGCATGGCCTCTCATCACGGTTCCAGCCTGTCCCTCTGGGACAGGATATCCGCCCGCCATTCCTTCTCCACGGGGCTGCAATGCCGAGGTGAGGGATGGAACCCTGGATGCAGGCGGGGCAGACCCTGTCCCAGGCCCTGGGCCTGTCACTGACCCACTTGATCTTTCCAGACCAATAGCACAGAGTTCAGCTGAAGGGGGACTGGACCCCCCACCCCACTCCACAAGGAGCCCTGTGCTGTCCCTGCTGCAGAGGGGACCCTGGGGCTGTCGCAACACAGGAGGTACCAGGGGGCATCAGGGGCACAGGCTGTTAGTCTGGACACTTGTTTGGAAGCCTTGGGGTGTGAGGCCATGCCAGGCCTAGGGGTGGAAGGCCTGTGTTCTTGTCCCATCTCTGACCCAACGCCTTGAGGCCTGGCCATGGGAGATATCCAAGCCTCAGTTTCCCCACCTGTGGAGTTAAAATGAGATTGTGATGGTGAAGGCCTCACATGGAATCTGTCCTGGGTAAGACGCTTGTACTCTGTTCTACATGACCCCAGTCATAGCACTGGGCCGGCCTCCAAGGGTGCAGACCTGGGCCCACCGCAGAGGGCACAGAGGCAGAAGGGCACCTTCCCTGGTGGTCAGCAGGAAGTTGAGAAGGGGGAAGCTGGGTGTGGTGGTGGATGCCTATTATTCCAGCACTCTGGAGGCTGAAGCAGGAGGGTCAACACAAGTCTGAGGTCAAACTGGGCTACACAGTGAGTTCAAGGCCCACCTGAACTGCACAGTGAGACTGTCTTTAAAAAAAAAATCAGATTAGGTCATGGGGGGACAAGGTGCTCTGAGGAGACAAAAACAAGGCTTGACCATTTCCTGCTGGGCACTGAACGCCAATAACACTCTTTTTGCTCCACAAATAAAAAGTTTGTGTTTAAATAAATGTAGAACAACATGAGACACCCCCTGCTCCTGTGGTAAAGAAAAGAGCATTTATCTCATCTCCATCCAACCATCCCTCATTTCCAGGTTATTCACAGAGGCGTAACCAGGGCCGGCACAGGGGGCCCTTTCCCCCTCAGATGACCTTGGGGCGGGGCGGGAAGATGGCAGCCTCGTTCCTGGAGCCTCAGGCAGCCCTGTGGCCACAGCCCTGCAAAGCGTGTGGCTGAGAACTCGGCTGGCTTTTCCCTCTGAGGCCATGCTGGATGGTTCTTTGGTTCCCAGGCCGGAGCAGCATCCCACTTTAGAGGTGGAGGGAGAAAGGGGGCTTTGGTGTCTGCCTTGCCCTAGCTGTGCGGCTCTGGGGAAGTGACTTGTGCTCTTAGCAATTCTCTTCCCCGTTGTCACCCCAAGGAAGTGACTCTCTCTGGGCTTCTGGTTCTTTGCTTGTCATGCCAGCTCTCATCCTGGATTCTGTCTGCAAAGATGCTCATCTAGCACATGGAGGATAGAGAGAGAACGTCTCCTTCCAGGAAAGATGCGCCTGCTTCAGGGGATCAGCAAGGTGGAGCACAGATGGGGCAGGCGTGCAGGAAGCCTCCAGGAGATAGAAACGGACTCAGCTGCGGCTAAACCCACCACCGACGCAGCACCCCCAGGCCGCCCCCAGAGCTGTGCAGGAGACAGGAGGGCAGGAGCCCAGGCGGCCTTGAATTCTGCAGCCCGTGGTGCTGGGATGATAAAGCCCTTTGTCTCTGGCCCAGGAGTCTTGTGTCTTCCCTGCACTGTGGCCACTCACTTCCCAGCTTGTGAGCACCGTGGGCCCTTGGTGACTCTCCACAGTCAGCCCCACACGCACAGCACTCTCCTTGTTGCTATGAGGGTGGAGCCAAAGTACACTGGTGGTTGTAACAATTTTACCATCGGTGGGCAGGAAGTTGGTTATTTACAGCCATTCCAATTTCCAGCCCCAAACACGGGCCTGGCCTAGGCCCTGGGATTAGAAATTCCCCTCTTCTGGGGCCTGGGAGCCAGGGTGGGCTTGCTGGGCCTGGACAGAGGCTCCGGGGGGTGGCGTGAAACTGTCCTTGACCAGCCCACAGCGTGGGCCAGTGGACGCACATCTCTCCAGACCTTTCTTCAGTCATGAAGATCTTCAGGGAATGGTTTGTTTATATATAAGCAATTTGCCCTGCAGGTAGTGTTTTGCAATGTTCCCCCCCCTTTTTTTTAGCACTGAGGATTGAACCCAGGGACTGCACACTGATTTACTTTCTCAGCCCCCTCTTTAATTTTATTTACTTATTTTGAGACAGGATCTTGATAAGTTGCTAAGTTTCCTTGGCTGGATTTGACCTTGTGATCTTCTTCCTGCCTCAGCCTCAGAGTACTGGGTTTATAAGTGTGCATCACCAAGCCTGGCTCATTTTTGACATAAAAATATTTTTCTCTTTTTTTTTAAAAAGGTGTTGGCACATGTATATGTACTAACTTCCCACGGTGACCATAATCATCATATACTGCAAAAATGTACCAATAAAAATAAATACAATAAAATGATATTGCTTCCCCTCACAAAAAAATTTTTCCCAGAGACCTTTCTATGTCAGCCGGCTTAGTTTTTGAGAACTGGTGCATTACTGTTTAAAGCTTTCTATGGCACCGTTTAGTTACCTGCTCCCCTCTGGAGAAGTGCTTGGCTGATTCCTCTCTTTCTCCTCTTTCTTCCGTCTTGGGGGCTGAAGATGGAACCTGGGACCTCCTGACGCTGAGGGGCTCCGCCCTGAGCCGCGCCCACCGCTCCACATTCCTCGTCAGCACAAGCACACTGTGCCCAGTGGGGGTCAGGCCAGGCCTTCCCGCATGGCGCAGTTGTGCAAGTGGGGACCCCAGAGGCTGCAGGCGCGCCTGAGGTCACACTAGGAGTCCCAGGGGCCGCACTCAGACCCCAGCACCTGTGTCTCGCTCTGTGTCCCCACTGGGAGTCTCCGCCCTGAGCAAGGTGAGGAGGGCCCTGAAGAGCAGGAGCAGGATCGGGGGAGTAAGGGGGTCCAGGGAAGTGACGTGGTGACACGGGCTCTTCTTCCTGCTGTGCTTGCAGACCTCAGAGAACCACCATGGGGGTGCTAGAGGGTTACAGTGGCCCTGCCTTCCCTGGGCTGCAGCACTAGGAAAGCAGCTCCATTATGAGTGACACTGGACCCAGAAGCCAAGGTGCTCTGGGGACCTGGCACCCTCAAGCTCATCCTAAAAGCCACTACCACAGCCCAGCATCTCTCAGGTTGCTGTCACCTGTCACTCACTCCTGTGGCGCAGGTATAGCAGGTCACACCGATCAGGTCAGGTCAGCCAATGGGGAATGGCCCCAGGGGAGGCCACCCAGGGCCTGGACAGGCCCTCGTTTCTTCTCCCATTAGACAGTGACAGTAGCACCAGTGTGAGTCCCCAGATCCCCGCCAGTCTCCCTGTGGCCCTGGCGAGGACAACAGCGGAAGGCATTTCTGGCTGGGGTCACCGAGTTGGCAGGAGGGTATGGAGTCCTTGAGGTGACCTCAGACCTAACCAGCAAATAGTTATCTAACCACCTGCTGGATGTTTTACTCTATTTTATTTTTGGTTGTTTGTTTTTTTGTTTTGGTTTTTGAGACAGAGTCTCACTATGTAGTTTAGGCTGGTCTTGAACTATGTAGCCCAGGTTGGCCTCGAACTTGCTGTGACCCTCCTGCCTCAGCCTCTCAAGTGCTGAAATTGAAGGCATGTGCCACCATGCCTGGCATGTACTGGATGTTTTAAATACACCCTCTGCTCCGCTCTTTACACTCCCAGTAACCGTGCAAGGGAAGCACTGCATGACCCCATCCTACAGATGAGGAAGCTGCCTCAGAGAGGCCCCTGGACTGAGCCAGGCGCCACAGGGCATAAGTGATGCAGCAGACTCAAACTCGGACCTTTCCGGCTCCCATTTTCTACTCCCAACGGCTCTGAACCTTCTGGGAACCACAGAACCCTCCGAGAGGCTAACAAAAGCCAGAGCCCTCTAGCTGCCACAGGGCTGCAGCAGGAACACAGCCCAGGTCCGCGGGCAGCTTCCGGCACCGGTGCCAAAGGCACCCAGGGCTCCGAGCTCAGGCGGCTAAGCAAGCTGGGTTTCATGTGGAGATGGTGCCACCTCGAAGTTTGCCATGGGTTTCCCTTTTATTTTAACTGATAAACAAAAACATGAAAACTGTACATGTTGGTGGGTCTGCTGGTGTTAGACGCCACATTGTTCACATTGCATAACCTTTAGATCAGGATGGACAGACCATCTCTTCACATGTTTAATGCTTCTTTGTGGTACGAACTTCCAAAATCCTTTCTTCTAGCTTTTTGAAATGTAGAGTAGATAGTTGTTATCTATAATCACCATACTATGCAATACCCAGAGCTCCTCGGTCCTCTCTCACTGTGACTTACTGACCATTGACAGACCCTGTCTGTCCCCAATCTCTGGCATTATTCTACTCCAACTTCTAAGAGATCACTGTATGAATGTATGTATATATTTTTGTTTTCTGAAACAAGGTCTCTCTATGTGGCCCAGGCTGGCCTCAAACTCAGAGATGCTCCTGCCTCAGCCTCCCAAACACTGGGATTACAGGTGTGTACTAACATGCTCAGTTTGAGATCACCTTTTATAGACTGCCTGTGAATGAGGTCATGCAGCACTTGTCTTGAAAATCTTCATTTTTTTTTGAATGAAGAAACCCATATTTGCATTTTGTACCTGGCCTGCAAATGATGCCACTGGTCTTGTGCCTGCCTGTGCCTTACACACCTCTATCACTACAAGTTTACACGTGACTTCAAGTGTGCAGGGATCCCATGAGGCCATTCATAGACTCAGGAAATACCTTTTTTGCCTTCCAACACTTCCTGGGAGGTTGCAAATACAAGCACATGTGTGCCGTGTGTTTGCACGTGTGTGTGAGCATGCGTGTGCGTTCCCGGGCAGGGAGCTGCGAAGGAGCGGCAAGGATGAAGTCAGGCCCCTGTGGCAGTGGGAGGCGACCAGCCACAGATGCTCAGGTCGCTGTCGGGGCAGGGGCCTCTGAACTGGGCCTGGCCCTGGGTTCCGAGTATCGTGGTGTCACCAGCTGGAGGCGTCCGTGCCCACTGCTGAGGCCTGGGCTGCGGCTCGTGGTAGAGCTGCTGGCCGCCGAGAATGCTCTGAGGTGAGGCTCTGGGATGCGTCCCCTGCTCCGCCAGAAAAGAAAATTTTAAAGAGCAAAACTAGATCAGAGGACAGGGCTTCAAGCCTAATAGCCCGACTCTAAGTTTGGGGTCTACTCTGTTTATTTTTTGATTCAGTTAGAGCCACAGTGAGATGCAGAGTGGAGTGTGAGGGAGAGGATTGTTGCTAAGGAGGCTGGAGGATTAGCACAGGGATGGAGAGTGCTTTGTGGGGAGATGTGGGGGCAGGAGGGCCCCAGCATTTAGGAGGGAACCAGACCCAGAGTCCACACCGGGAAGGTTTGAATAGGGGAATTTCTTTTATTTTTCCCTTCCCCTTCCCCTTTCTATAACAATAATAAAGGTGCTTTTTTTTTTTTTGAGAAGGTCTTGCCTTGTGCTCACTACTGCGTGCCTTGAGCTTACTATATAGCCCAGGATGGCCTCGGACTCACACTGATCCTCCTGCCTCAGCCTCCCGAGTGCTGAGACTACAGCTGTGCACTACCATCCTGGTTTTCTAAGAGTTTTAGAATGTTGTGCTTTGCACTGAGAGCTCTGATCCATTCTGAGTTAGTTTTGAATGATATATAAGGTTCTGGTTGAGGTTCATGTTTGAGTGTTTATATTATCTGACTCCATTTGGGGTAAATGTCCAAATAGCCCTGAGAGTTTATTGGTACCAGTTTATGAAACTTTTTTTTCCCAGTACTGGGGATTGATTCTACGGCCTTCACACTGAGTTACATCCCCAGCCCTTTAAAAACTTATTAATTAATTACTAATCAATTATTGTAGTTTTTTGAGACAGGGCCTTATACGTAGTTCAGGCTGGAACTCACTAGTAGCCCAGGGTGGCCTTGGCTCGTGGCAATCCTCCTGCCTCAGCCTCTTGAGTACTAGGAATACAGGCAAACACCTCCACACCTGGCCAAAGTTTTTCCTTTGAATTTTGAGACCGGCCTTACTAAGTTGCCCAGTCTGACCCTAAGCTTGCACTTCTGCCTTTATCCCCACCACGCCCAGCTGTAAGATACTTGCTTTTTGTTTTTGCTTTGACTGTTTTCGTTTCACAGCTTTCTACGTAGGCCTCATCACCCCCCCCCCCAGCTTTCTTCCTTCTGCTCTCGATTCCTCCACTGATCTCTATCAACGCTGCTTCTCTACAAGGCCCGCTCCCCCATCCGTGCGCGCTGAGCTCATTTCCGGCCGCCGCCTTGTGGGGTCTCCCTGTCTTCCCGGGCCTTGGGGTGCCTGTTCCAGGCCAGCTGCGGGGCAGAGCTCGGTGTGCGGCTCTGCGTCCTCCCCACCGCCCCCTGCTGGCCCTGCGCTGCGGGGCTCGGGGCTGCGCTCCTGCCGGGGAAGGTCACACGTGGGTCGCCGTGGTCACTTTTGGCCGCGTCCTGTTGCCCTGTCCCCGCAGGCGCCGGTCCGCCACCCCCGGGTTGAACCGAGGGCTCTGCGGGGCCCCAGAGCCACGGCTGGCCCGGAGGAAGGGGCCTCGCCGGGACTGCCAGCTCCGCCACGTGGACCTCGTGGACCTCATGGACCTCGCAGCCTGCAGAAGCCACAGGACCAAGCGTCCGTGGTTCGCGGTGCCCGCGTCGCAGCAGCTTGGCCGGAGGGACCGAGGCAGCGCCTCCCCTCCCCGCAGCGCGGGTCCCAGGCCTCTGGGACCTGGTCTCTGTCCGCGTCTGCAGCACGGCGGCGACACGCGTCATGCCTCGGAGTCTGACCGTGTCTTTCCCTTTTATCTTTTGAGGCAAAGGGTTTTCACCTCGCTGTTGTCCCCTGCACGCTGCTGCTGTTGCGGGAAGCGCGAGGCGCTCACAGCCTGACCGTGAAACTGACCGGGTCACCGGAGGACCTCCCGGTCCCCTGGCTGCTGCGGTGACCTGTGGGGCACCGGGGCTCAGAGGCACAGAGGCGCTTGTTGGGGGCCGTAGGAGTCACTCACAAAATGACTCTCAGACAGTACAACTGCCTCCTCCTCTCACCTGGGCTGAGGGCACCCCTGCGAGGGTGTACCCCGTATACCCGCCGCTCCCCACCTCTCCATGTCTGGCTGTGCTCTCTGTCGGACCCGGGGGGAAGAATGGGCCAGCAGCCCTGCTGCCAGAGCGAGGGCTGGCACCACACCCGCCCCCCAGGGGACCCAGTCTCCATCGGGGTTGCTGAGGGCGGGAAGGCAGAGGGGCTTCCTCCTAGACCAGACTGTGATGGGACCCCAGCGCCTCCATCCTGCAGCAGGGGGCGCCGCGTCTGCGGGAGCGGGGAAGTAGCCCAGGGGAGGAACACAACCCTCACCGACTGAGGCTCCTCGCGCTCTCTGAACACGGTCAGTGGGTTCTGACCTTGGAGTAAAGGCAGGTGTTGTATGAGGGGCAGCCCCTGCCTTTGGGGGGCTACAAGAACGCAGCTCATTCCCATTGTCCATGGGCCCCAAATCTTTAGCCCTTCCATCTCAAGGGAGGTCCCTGTCACAGTGGATGGCAGTCAGTGTTAGCGGGTCAGGGGTCATAGTTTAGGGTATTCTGCTTATTGCTGAGACCTTGTTGAATTGTGTCCCCCAAATCCATGCTCAAGTCCTGGTTCCCAGGGCTCAGAATGCGGCCTTCTTTGGATATGTTCGTTGCAGATGTAATTAGTTAGGATGAGGTCACCCAGGTGCGGGAGGACGGGAATCCAGCTCGACTGGTGTCCTGATGCAAAAGACGCACCTTAGGGAGAAGTCGCGCAGAGCTAGAGGCAGAGACTGGGTGACACACAGAAGCCAGGGCTCACCCAGAACACCGGCAAACTCCTGGGAGTGGAGAGAGGCCCACAGCCCTCACGAGGAGCCAACTCTGCTGACACTACATCTCAGACTTCAGTCTCCAGAACCAGGAGACGATACATTTCTGTCATCTAAGCCACTCGCCTAGGGTACTGGGGATAGCAGCCCTGGCAGATTACAGCAAGGTACTCACTTCTCAGTCTCAGTTTTCTTGTCTATGTAACAGGGATGACTGATGTGGTGGCGCACACCTATAATTTCAGCAGTTGGGAGGCTGAGGCAGGAGGATTGCATGAGTTCAAGGACAACCTGAGCTACCCATCAAGACCCTGTCTCAAAATGGGGGGTAAGGGGGGTTAAGAATGGAACCTGCTGTGGGGCGTAACTAGGTTCTTCCAATGTTCTTTCTGCTCTCTCACACTCCCTGCCCCCTGCAATTGGGCGGTGACCTCATTGGCCCCTAACTAGCCCTGACCAATGGACTGAATTTGTGAGTCCTCCTGGGACAGAACATAAAGGCACAGCCAGGCCCTCCCTCCGTCCTGTGCCTCCTCACCTAGCTGGCCTCCTGTTCAGTTGGCCGAGCCCAGCTTGAAGCTTCTGGGTCTTTAGGCTGCTGCATGAAGAAAACTTGCACTAGAAGATCTCATGATCCCGCAGCTGACTTTGTGTGAGACAAAACTCACAAAAGTGGCGAAGCCAGGTACACGGAGAGACCTCTGCATCTGCGGAGCAGCGCTGGGCCCTGCCAGGGGACACGGGGCTTCCCTATGGCAGAAGGTAGGCTGGTGTTGCGGGAGGCTGTGGTTGCCAACAGCTGGACTTGGGCAAGGACTGAGATGTCCCTGGGCGTCAGCACAGCGCTTTTGTTAATATCTCTCCCAGACTGGCCGTGGTGGCACTGATGGTGGCTCTCCAAGGTCCCCTGAGTGCTTTTAAAACCCAAATGCCAGGTACCACTTCAGACCAACAGAATCCGTTGCTGCTGGGGAGGTCTCGAGGGGCACATGGCTTTCCACAGTGGATCTGATGCCACACCCTGGACCTGCTGCAACAGAAATTCTTGGGTCAGTCCAGCAACCCGTGTTTTAAGAAGGGCGCATGTGGGAAAGTGTGGGGGCCGGTGGGAGGTCATGGCATGTGGTGGGGCGCCAGGCTGCTTTAGGGAGTTTCTGCTTTTCGTGCCCCGCCCTCCGCTGTCTTGGTGTCCTGCTGAAGCCGGGAGTTCTGGGGAGCTCACAAGGAGAGTGCTGGCCCCTGCTCGCAGTAGGGAAAGGAGACAAAGACTTTCTCATTCTCTGGGCATCTTTTATTCACGCAAGTGAGAACAAGACAAAAACTCTGGTCACAATTAACGTTCCTGCCCGCTCTATTCTCTCACCAAGACCAGCGGCAGGAGGGGCCAGCACCGACCAGCCTCATGTCCCTGCCAAGGCCACAGACATGGCGGGGGGGTGCAGCAGGGACCCCTCAGCTGTGCTTTGGCTCCATTTATGCCACGTTCGCACCCTGCAAGCATAAAACCCTGCTCTTGGCTTTTGGCACCTTCTTCCCTGATTCTGGAGGAACTCATCTCACATTCTGGAATAATAGAATAGTTGTGGGAAGTGGGTGGAGTGGGAACTTCTAGGAATCACAGCTTCCCTTTCATTGACTGCTTTCTCTTGTTTGCCATGTGATGCTTTCCAACCAGCAAGCAACTCCCTGGATTTAACACTCACTGGGATTTCTCAGGAGAGGGGACAGCTTCCACCTCCCTCTGTGTCTCTCTGTGTGTGTCTGTGTGTGTGTGTGTGTGTGTTACACAGCTTTCTCCTCATGGGAACCAAATACTCGACACACACCACCGAAAGGAACAGCAGTTTCAGAGGATTCAGTCCATGGTTGGCCAGCTCGAAGGCAAGAGCCGAGGGCCCTGGCAGAGGACAGCTGCTCACCTCCGAGCAGCCAGAAGCACAAGAGCAGGAGAGCCAGGGGGAGAGAGATGAGAGACAGAGGATCCCTTCCAAACACAGCCTGGCGACAGCTGCCTCCCTCCAGTAGCAGCACGCTCAGCTGTGACGTCATTTGTGGCCGAGTCCAAGGATGAGCACAGCTCCCCGTGATCCAGTCACCTGCCAAAAGCTGCACCTCTGAATGCATGAGATGCTGGGGGGATATGCAGATCTAAACCATAATTGTGCATGTGTGTGTGAGTCTGTGTGTGTAACAACTACAACATGTCCCTTGATCCTGCCTTTTGCCCATATCTGGAGAAACTTGTGGACCATACAAGCCAGCTCCTAGTAAGGGCCACAGGAGAAGACGGAAACCAGCAGCAGGTTATTCTTCCAGAGGCAGCTGGCACCCAGGGCACCTCTCCTGCCCATCCATCTCCACCTCCGAACCCCTCCTCTTGGCCCCCACCCCGAGGGCCCCGGTCGACACCTGGTTGCTGACCACCACGCTGCTTCGTGGCCATCCCTTTCCTCTCCATGTTCCCTGCTGGCAAAGCCACAGGCTTTCGCTTTGGCTGCTTCCAGGTCTGCCAGGCTGAGAACTACAGTCAGACTGTTCGTGGGCCAGATGTTCCCCAGCGCATGAGCTGCATGAAGAAACAACAACGTGGGAAAACAAGGAGGCCCCAGGGAGGAGCCGGTCTTGCCTTGGAGCTTATTGCAAAATCCCCTTTCCTGCTGTCATTTTCCTCTCGGTGAGTCTCTGCTCTGTCTCGTCTGGTCTCGTCTCGCCTCCCAAGTCAAACATTTGCTTGTCAACTTCCGCGTCTGACTCTGGGGCCAGCAGACAGGCGCTGGCCAGGGCCAGGGCACTTCTTCCAAGGCTTCTCTGCAGAGAGGGCTGGGGAGGACCGTGCTGGGGTCTTGGCAGGTGGAGCTGAAGCCAAGAAGCGCTGGTGGGATGGGGTGGGCAGATGAGGGGCCAAGAGAAGGTCCTGGCTCCCCTCCTCAGCTGCAAAGGTAGCTTAAGAATCAGGGCACTCCTTCGCTCAGGACGGGGAAGCAGATAAGTAGCAGTGTGAGGCTCTGTGCTGGGCTTTCCAGGGTCACCTCCTTCAGCCCCACTGGCCCAGCCTGGCTCGCTGGCTTTGTCCTCACCCCCATTTCGGATTTGAAGGTTGAAACTCAGGGCAGGCTCAGCTGGCACAAATGGAACTGGGGTCTGAACTCGGGCTTCCTGGCTCTGGAGCTGAGCCCGTACAGCTATGCCAGGGACCCGACTGTTAGCAGTAAGGGGGTTGGGTGAGGTGGGGATTGAACCCAGGGCTTCTGAAT
This sequence comes from Hydrochoerus hydrochaeris, assembly GCA_004027455.1. Taxonomy (NCBI): domain Eukaryota; kingdom Metazoa; phylum Chordata; class Mammalia; order Rodentia; family Hydrochaeridae; genus Hydrochoerus; species Hydrochoerus hydrochaeris. Next base: position 73,727 of record PVLA01007752.1, on the reverse strand, counting down.
ATGCCAGGCAAGTGTTCCGCCACTGAGCAACACAGACAAAGGAAAATCATCAAATGCGATTCACCATCAGCAGTTTGGGTTAATCTTTCTAATTCATTTGTCTGTGCACATTATTGATAATTGTGTTTTACAATTATGATGTATATAATTTGTCTTTGATAGCCTATACTTGTCAACTAATATATCCTTTAACCATCATTAAAAAATGTCTTCTGCCTGACCATTTTAATGCCTGCAGAGATTGTATCATATGTGTAACAATAATTTATTCAACCAAACTAGGCTATAGACCCACACCCATAATCTCAGCACTTGGGAGGCTGAGACAGGAGGATTACAAATTCAAGCCCAGCCTGGCTAACCTCCTGAGACTTTGTCTCAAAATAAAAAATAAAAATTTCTCAGGGGTAAACTGCTCCTGTTTGCCATCCCCAGCATCAAAGCCAAACCAAACCAAAGTACAGGATTGTACTTTCTGCCATTTGCCTCTGGGAGCTCCCATGTGGCCCTGATCCGGCTGTTCCCACAGCCCCTGCTCCTGTGTCTGAGACAAGCACACTGTCCTGAGCCTTTTGGGGTGACTGATAAGGCAGCTGTCACCCCAGATGTAGGCCAAGGGACTGCTGAGTCAAGGGCAGGACAGAGCTGGTGAGTCACACTTGAACCGACAAGGCCGCACCCTGTAACCGCTCCATCCGGCAGGCCACGTGCAGGGAGAAACCAGCAGGGCTGTGCGACTTCCGTTCCCTTTCTGGGAATTTGTCCAGATGATTATGAATTAAGCCACACAGACACTGTTGAGGAATGAAGCCAGACACAGGGGACCCATTCCCACCCGGCAGCTGACATCTCGGGGGGCTGGGGCCAGGCTCCTATCTGTGCCTTGAGCCCAGCGTGGGGTCCGCACCTGCTAGGCATGGCCAGCGCTCGGCCTTGCAGCAGCCTCTTGTCTCTGTTGCTTTCTCTCCCTGTGCCAGGCAAGTAGGGCTTCCTTTAGGGTGACGAAAATTTTCTGGAACTAGATGGTTGTTTCGATTGTGCATTACTGAATGGACTAAATGCCATTGATAGGAAATTTCTTGGAACATGTATTTTACAATGATAACCCAAAAGGAATGTGCTTCTTCTAAGGGCTGGTGTTTTGTTTTATTTTGTTTTGTTTTGTTTTTGAGAAGAGATCTCATTGTGTAGTCCAGGCTGGCCTCGAACTCACAGTGACCCTCCTGCCTCAGCCTCCCGTGTGCTGGGATTACATACACGTACCATCACAATGGGTTGAAGTGCCTTTCGACCTTCATGATTGCCTGGTCATTCTCTCCTTCACTCATTCACTCAACTGCTGCTCTGTCCCAGTGGGCACCGTGTGGACATTGTGAACCCAGGTCAGGGACTGAGGTCTCATCATCACAAAAGACAAAGGTGCTGGTGTTCACCGGCAAGATGGCAGCAGCATGCCCTCTGATGGCCCTTGGACTCCTGCCTCCCCAGGCAAGTCCTGACAGTGTCTTTTCAGCTGTTCTTTGTTGCCAGCCAAGTGGGACATGCATCAGGAAGCTGTCGGCTCCGGGACACGTGTGAACGCGCCTGCCTTCGGAGCTGCCAGATCCCTGAAGGGCCGGCCCGGAGCAGCACTGCCCGTGAGGGCGATGTTCTGAGTGAACTGAGTGAGTCCAGGGTCCTCTCGGTTCTCAGGCGCAGACTCTGCACTCACAGGCACAGAAGGCACCGGCTCCTTCACCTGGAAGAGAAACCGCTTAAACACAGCGTCAGGCCAAGGGAAGACAGCACTGAAGGGGGGGAAACCCAGAACATCAGAGGAGGAATTACTGAGCACTTCCAGAGGACATGAGACACCCAGCCCCCCTCACCACCAGACGCTGGGGTGTTCAGGGGCATCTCAGCGGCTGAGCCCCAGGGCTGCTTTCTGGTATTTGTCCTGCGTTCTGCTATAAGCATTACCTGGTTCTCCTTTCTAGACTTTCAAGTATTTATTCATTTAATGATTCCCTCTGCCTTGTTAGGATGAGCCCAAAGCCCTGACCCAATACCACACAGATACCATGTTCCTGGGCTTCCCAGCCTGCAGAACCATGAGCCAAATAAACCTCTATTAGTTATGAATTACCTGATCTCAGATATTGGGTTATAGCAACATAAAATGAGCCTCAGTGCTCACTGCTTGTTGTAATCAGGGGTTGCAAGGAGAACAATTGCATATGGGACAGCAGGTGGGCTCCGGATGAGCCACCCTCTCCTGAGGTCTAAGCAGGAAGGACCCTGCAGACAGAGCCAGGAAAGTCGGCCTTGCACCAGGCCTCAGGCCAGTAGTTGGAGACTCAAATGCCTGCCGTGGCCAGGAAGCTGTCACATGAGTGGCGCGGCAGCTGTGTGGCCTCTTGGCTTGTGGCTTTCTCACATCGGACAGGCATGGATTTACAGGGAAGATTTCTTGTTGCCTGTTAAACAAAGACTCCATTCTCTGTCTCCTCTCCCCACGGGTGGGGGACTTGCATGAGCCCAGGGCATAGGCAAAGCGTGGGCTTGGTACCATTTCTGCTCCAGCACCACAGCACCCTTGGCTTACTGCCCCCTCTCCTCCTCCTCCTCCTCCTCACTGGCTCCCAAACACCGGTACCAGTACCAGCTGCTGGTGTCATTCACGCTAAGATGCCTGATGTTCAAGAGGGATCAGAAATTTGCTCTTTTCTTTAAGCCAGCCACTGATCATCTCAGCACTCAGGGGCTGAGGTAGGAGGATTGCTGCAAGTTCAAGGCCAGTTCAAGGCCAGCCTAAACTGTTGTAGGAAAGTGGATGCACCTCGAGAGCATAATGTTAAGTAAAGAAAATCAGACACACAAGCATAATTTTTTTTATTTTTTTTTTGGTACCGAGGATTGAACTCACAACCACGCGCTTACAAAACAGGCGCTTACACTGCTGAGCTAAATTCCTGGCCCACAAGCATAATTATTGCGTGGTTTCTCTTATGTAAGAAATCCACAATGTAAAGAGCAAAATAAAAGATAGCTAATAATAGGAAATAGACATACTTCTCAAATGGGAAGGGGGTCAAGAGATGGAGAGCAGTGAGGGAAGGGGAGGTAGGAGGAATTAAAATGTGTTATGTCCATGTACCAGCTCCACAGAAGGAATGCAAACACCATCTACTGCAAACATGTACTAATAAAATCAACCAAAACAGAAACCTTTGTTTTGTTTTTTTTTTGGCTTTTTGAGACAGAGTCTCACTATGCAGGCTGGCCTTGAACTCACTTTGTAGCCCAGGGCAGTTATGAATTTACAGTGATCCTCCTGCCTCAGCCTCCCGAGTGCTGGGATTACAGGCGTGCACCATCACCCTCAGAAATATGGTTTTGATATCAAATCCCCTCATTGGAAATTGGCCTCTAATGACAATTGTTGAAAACCAAGCCCTGTGCAGGCTGCGTACCACGGAGTGGGCTGGCCCACAGCTGGTAGAGCTCAGGGCTGCATGTATACCTTGGCCTGGCCCCAGATAGTCCCCTAAGTCCCAGGGTACCCCGCTTCTCAGCGGTGCTGCTGTCTTCCTGTCTTGTGGGAGGTGGCGGAATGCACCCCTCCAGCAAGCATCACCCCCTCCGTTTCCCCCCTTCCTCCTCCTCCTCTCCTGACTTGGACTTTCTGGGCAGCTCTCTCCTGCTGAGCCTTTACTACCTGTTTGTTCTTCCAATAAACGGTCCAGCAGCCCGCAGCAAAGGGTTTACTGGCTACTGGGGGGATTGCACCTCCAGGGAGCCTGTTTACTGCTGCCTGCTCTGAGCAGCTGTTTCAGAAACGCCTCCTTGGAGAATGGCCTCATGTTCCGGGCTCTGGGGGGACTAGGATGGGTGTGGGCCAGTTGAGGAAGCCACATGACAAATTTACAGTGCCCAGGGGCATGGGTGTGGGGGCCACAGTGACCCCAAGGCTGCTGTGGAGAGAAGGTGGGATGGAGCCCACAGCCCAGAGCCTGGGCACTTTCTCGCCGCTGCACGCCTCGCCCTCTGCTTCCTGTCTGCTGCCCGTCCTTCAGCCCTAAAGCCCCTGTACTGTAGAGCACAGTCTTGAAAATCCCACCTTTTGCGGGGAAAGCACGCTGAGATGATTCCACCTCCACAAATGATTCTTTTTGTGAAGAGAGCCTTAATGTGGGTCAGAGCAAAGCAGGCCTTCTCGGACCCTTTAGTAAGCTGAGGTGGTGACTCCCCAGGGGCAGCCTTGGACCACGACCTCTCCCAGCACACACCGGAGAGGCAATGTGCCAGGTCTGCCCCGCCACCGGGGCCCTGCCCAGCACACAGCTTCTCCATGGGCCCCAGGAGACTGTTGCTATCACGGAGCCCCTCATGGGATGCCCAGCTCCTCCCCAGGACAATTGGGCAGCTGGGGTGTAAAGAAGGAAGAGTGAGGTGCCTAGAGGTATGAGAGGGAGGAGGAAAGGGGGATTCCAGTGGGCTGAGGGTTGTGGGGTGGTAAGTGGGGTGTCCGGCTCCTCCACTCTGTCATTAGGGCAGTCTGGTTCTCCAGGGCATCATCTGTGGCAGGAAACCCCCCCACCCCAAAGCTAAGCTGACCGTAACTCAAAATCCCTACAGCCAAGGGGATGCTACTCAGCCCAGGCTATCACTGGGTGGCTGTGCATATTTTGAGGTTTGGGAGGGAAATGGTTTGAATTTCTAAGACCTAGACTGGGTGCAAAGGCAGAGACCCCTACAGAGTTGGAGTCAGGGATCCCATCCCCTCATTTCAGGCCTTCCCATGTCACTCACTCCCCACTGGAAGCATTGTCCCCAGGGCTCAGTGCTCTGCCTCTTCACTGTGGCCGCTGTCTCTGCCCCCCAGCCCTGTGCCCCAGAGCTGCACCAGCTCCATCCCCTGCGTGCACCCTGAAAAACTCCCCCGCTCCCTGGGAATGCCTGTCTCCTGCAGGCAGGGCTTAGATGGTCGTAAACTCAATGGTTCCATCCAGTAACGGACTGAAATTTCCAACACTGTGAGCTAAAATAAACCTTTTCTCTATAAGATCATTAGCTCAGATATTTGTTATAGCAATGGAGAGTCAAGTGACACCAGGCTGAAATCTAATTCACACTAAATGCCTATGACTGACAAAGCAACATAATTGCTATTTGAAAGGATTCCACCTGATTTCTTGGTTGAAAATGTCCTTGGGAATCATCTTGTGTGGTTTTCAGGACTTTACAGAAGGCTGAATGAAGTCAACAGGTGAAGCCAATCAATGGGCCTGCATGGTTGTTCCAGCAATGGGATGTTGATTACTCTTCCAATTGACTTCTGAACCCCTAAAGGGACTTTTTTTGGAAACAGTAGTTATAAAATACCTATACCCCTTTATTCCAAAAGGATACTGGTAGCCAGGTCTGGTGGCACATGCTTATAATCCTAGCATTCAGGAGGCTGAGGCAGGATGATCATCATGAGTTCCAGGCTAGCCTGGGCTATAGAGCGAGCCCCTGTCTCATAAAATATCAAGAAACAGGGGCCCAGACAATGGAAGAGACTTTTCCAAGGTCCCAGCGTCACATGGTAGCAGAGCTGGGATTTGTGCCCAGCTGGCCTGACAGCTTGCCTAATGCTCCTGACCCACCCTGTAAGGCCTGCATGTTTACTTCCGTTCAGATGCTGTCCCTGTCAGCTCCTCCAAGCAGTCACCTCTGGCCCTGCCATCCTGGATCCTTACAGCACGTTCCTCCCTTGCGCCTGTCACCCCTGAGGAGCGGTCCCCTTTCCCTGCTCTGCCGCATGCTGCCAACCACAACCTTCCTGTTGCTATTAATGTTTTTCCCCGTTATTAATGTTTTTATGACTCATTGGCTGCTGAGAACAAATGGAAAAGAAACACTGTGAAGTTTGCTCATTGCGTGTTTTATTTTTAATTAAATAAGTCAAGTAAGCCATTAGGCGATGAGTTCACATTCTATTCGGCAAAGCAGACCCTGAGCGCTGCTGCGGCCAGCTCTCTCGGGGCAGCCCTGGTGTTGCCCCGAGACTGCAGGTCGTGGCCACTGCATGGACATCTGAGGACAAGGGGTGTGGGAGCCACGTGGGGTGGTGCCAGAGGCAGAGAAGAATGAGCTATGCACACACATGTGGACACGTATGTACATGATATGATCATGGAAGCCACAGAGAGGATCATATGGCCACTTTTGAAACATAGCCCAGAGCCCAGGGTCTGCAGGACCCAGGAGGAGGCAGGGCACCCGGGAGCACTGAACCTGGAATACACAGAAGAGATGGAGACCCCTGGGGTGCTCAGGCCAAGGCCAAGCTGGAGGAAGCAGGCTGCCCGGGTCATCCTGTCCCCATTAAGCATCCAGCTACAATGTGAGCCAGGCTGAGAGGGTGGTGCCTGGTCTGTATTCTTGGAAATGCATCACAAATTAGCACCCTCCCCCATGCAGTTAGAGTGTCCCCAAGGACACAGGATCAAAGGGATTGGAAGCTCTTAAATCACCAGTTCTGCTTCATGCTTTTGAGGTAAAGAGGTGCATCCATCCCTGCTCCCATGGGAAGCTGGCAGGGGAACGTGGCTTCTTCTTACCGTCTGGCTGGACTGTGTCCTAGGGGTCTTCTCAATCACAGCCACCAACTCGGGCCCCTGATTTTACCACATTCCTTCAGCTTGTACAGAGCAACAGCCATTTCACAGCCCTTCTCTCCCTGCCTCGGTGCCCGCCCTTTGAGCCCTGGATCTACTTTCAGCCTTTGGCCGGGATGGGGAGGGTACTGCCCTGGGGACGCAGCCACCTGCTCTTCTGCTGCTGTGCTTCAAAATCCACTTCTCCAGGATCAGGCCCTCTGGTCAGTGGTAAAGTCTCTGGGCTGGAAGAGGTTTGGACCAGGCCGTCTGCCCCTCATCTCCACCCTCCCGCCTGGCCGGGTCTTTCTCTGACCTCCCGGTGCCAGCCATCATCAAAGGCAGCAGAGATGTGGGAATGGGGGCCACTGTGTGGGGCCGGACACCACCCGGACCACCTCCTCCCTCCCAGCTCCCACCACGTCCCTGGGGTGCAAAGCCAGTCGTTACCCCCACACTGCCCCTACCTAGCCCCAAGGGTTCCTGGCATCACTGAACCCTAGGGCACAGTTCAAGGTTGCCCCCACCTGCCCGCTAGAGTTGTCCTGTCTCAGACACCTGGCAAAGGCAATACAGCAGCAAGGGTCATCGTGTCACATCTTCAGATCAGCAAGAGAGAAACCAAGGGGCACCTCAAACCATACCCCAGGGCTGGCACGCACTATGCTTCTGCCAGTGGGACCGTCATACCCTTGGAACCGTCTGCACTCCTCAGGAGTACGGGTGTGAATGGTCGCAGATTACTTGTCTCTCTTGGTTTGGGTACATCTTTGAGTTCCTTTGAATGACATCTTCTGACTCTTCACAAAATAAATAAAGTCACTTGCAGAGGCAGGGAGGAAGAAACCGTTTGCTGGCCAATCAGGAGGGGCCCTAGGAAGAGTGCCGCAGAGAGGTGGGTGTCAGAGGTGGCTGTCCCCTGCCCAATCCCCTCCGCCCTTACAAGTGGAACAAAGGAGAGAGGGAGTAGGAGGTGTTGGGGAAGAAGCACCAACATCCCTGGGCCTGTCAGAAACAGCCTAGCGCTCTTGGCCCCCGGTCAAATTTCCAGAGCCAGTGTCCCTGTGAACCCCAAATGAGAGCCAGCTCTACAGTGCCAGGGCCTAGAACTCACACTGGCAGACAATAATGAGTCCTGGAAGATGCCAGCGTCCTGACTCCTGCAGACACCAGCTGCCCACCAGGACACTTGTCCCTTGCTTATTCATGGCAGCACTTTGGGGACACTTGCTGCTTGGTTGCGAGGAAACGTGTCAGGGCCTGGCAGGGACTGTCACATCCTGCTTCTGCTCCTCAGGAGGTAAGGGATGCTGCAAGAAGGCTGGTGGTTTTCGAGACACGTTCCATGTGGGGCTCACATGTACAGGTCCGTGGGAGCTGGAGGCTGCCGCGTGGCTGCCTAGGCTGAGACCCCCCTGGGAAGCCTGCCCTCCTGTCCACGCTCCCCTTCTGGGCCTAGGGGCCGGCTCCCTGATGGTTTCCCCAGGTCCTCCAGGCTCTCAGGCTCAATGATTCCCATAGAAACAAAAGGGAAAACAGCCAGCAAAGGAGAAAGACACCAAGCTATAAATAACTTTAAAAACCCCAAGTAAAACACCCAGTGCATCCCAATTGAGCAATACTGTACTTTTCCCAGAATCCTTCTGAGGGTTGGCATAACCATGGGGACCAATTGGCTGACCCCTGGCCACTCCAGGGGGAAGGCAGGCTTCCTGGGGGTGCAGCCTGATGTGACTCACACCGCCAGAACACTGTGAGTCTGCTCGCCTGGTCCCAGATGAGGCCCAGCTGGCTGGGAAAGGCCTAACCGATAAACTGTCTTTTGCCTCCAGGGAACAAGCTACTTCTGCCAGTTAGGCCCAAGGCCACTTTCAAATACAGACGAGCTCCAGGGCAGCTAGCCAGGCCCTCCTATGAGGCGGGAACATCTGGCCTGCCAGTCCAGGGATGTGGAAGGGTCAGACAAGGTAGCCCTGAGAATCCCGGATGAGCAAGGTGTGTTTCCACCATTCAGCTGCAACCCTAGCCAGGGAATCCACTTCTTTCTCCTGCCCCTCCAATTAATCCTAAAAATGTAATTAGAGACTCCTCTTTAGAGGTGTGACACACACAAAAAAACCCCATGAGCATTATGGGGAGCTTCTCTGTACATACCTGTGTATGGACCTGTGTTTTCAGGCTCTTCCGTCTACGTGTGGCATGTCTGTGTGTCTTTACGCACACGTGTGTCCTGTGGCTCTATACTGGGCTGGTGCTCACTGGTAACCAGCGCTGCTATCCCGGTTATTAAAATGCCAGATCAATTTGTAGTGGTTGGTAAAGAACCACTGCTAACAGATGAGCTTTAAATGTCTCCCTCCCCAACCTGGGCTGTCCTATTCTGTCCCCAAGCAGCTGCCCACATTCCCGGCTTCTCCACCATCTGGAAGGAAAAGGTTAACACTGAGTACAGCAGGAGATCTGAGTGGCTGGTCAGGGCCTAGGCCCCTTCTGGTCTTTAAGTATTTGGACTCCAGCCCACCAAGCCTCCAGGCATCAGTGTGTATGTGTGTGTGTGAAAGAGAGAGAGAGAGTGAGAGAGAGAGCGCAGGATGAGGGTTGTTATGGGTCAGAGCCTGTCTGGTCCTGCTGCAGACACTGGCGCCCTTAGATCTGGGTGGCCCTCAAGGGGACAGGGCCCCCGTTCAGCAAGAAACCCCAGGGCCTGCACTGCCTGGGGAAGCTGGGAGCTGGGAGCCTCCGGCTGCAGGAGGAGCTGGCTGCCTGTTCCTGGGGCAGCTACCACCCACTGTCCTCTGCCAGGGCTGCATTGCCCGACGGCCTGGGTGCAAGGAAAGCAGGGCGGGCCTTTCACGAGGAGGGGCACGAAGGGGCCGAGGTGCCCTACGTGACCCAGAAGGTGCCCCGCTCCTCCAGCAGGCTGATGGAGCGGTTGGTGAGGGAGGCGGCGTCCTTGGCCAGCTTGTAGCCGAAGAGGCGCATGGTGGGCGCACAGGCAGCCTGCACCACCTGGGCCAGCTTGAAGGGCATGCTGAAGCGCCACTTCTCGAACTGCTCCGACGAGTTCTTCTGCGTGGAGTAGATGCCGCTGCCGTCGAGCGCCGCCTGGGTGTTCTTCTGGATCCACTCCTCCACCTGCGCGGTCAGGGGGATGCCGGCGAAGCGGTACATCTCGCGCGCCTTCTGCAGCGGCCTGCGCGCCACGTCCTCGTAGCGCACCAGCATGTAGCGGCCGCGCAGCCAGGCGGGCTGGCGCAGGCCCAGCTCGGCCGACAGGCGGATGCTCTCGCAGTTCCCGCGCAGCCGCTGCACCTCCTCCTCCTCTAGCTGGTCCTGCCCCTCCGCCAGCCACTTCTTCCAGGTCTCGTACTTGCCCGCGAAGGCCACCATGCGCGAGGCCAGCACGGCACGGGGGTCACGTACCAGCTGGATGACACGCAGGTCCAGCCGGGGGTCCTCGGCCAGCGGCTGCAGGAATTCCAGCTGCCGGATGCGCACAGCCTTGAGGGCCATGTGGTCCTTGCGGCGACAGGCCTCGGCGGCCAGTGTCACGTTGAGGGGCCCGCAGCGGCGGTCCTTGCAGTGGTACTTCTCGAAGACCTTCTTGACGAAGGGCGTGCACACCGGGTCCTCGCAGAGCGAGCGGCTGGAGCCCCGGCGGAACATGAACTGGGTCAGGTGGGCCTCAGGCACTGGGCTGATGAAGGGCTCGAGCACGTACAGGTCGCACAGGAAGAGCTGCTGCAGTACGTCTCGGTACACGAGGGCCGAGCCCGCTGCGCTGGCGCCCCGCTGCTCGAAGGACACGGTGCGCTCGATGTGCCACAGCGGCTCAAAGAGGTAGAAGATGTTCCCCTGCTGGTTGAAGAACTCACCCACGAAGGAGGAGCCTGTGCGGGTGGTGGCCATGAGCAGCACGTGGCGTCGCTGCTGGCGTGGGGCCAAGGCCGGCTGGGATGGCTCCAAGGACGCTGCCTCCTTCTCCGGCCTGGGCTCCGCTCTCTCGGCCTCCTGGGACACTGGCTCCACCCCCAGCTGCAGGCTGAGGTTGTGCAGCCGGCTCTGCAGCTGGGAGAAGGCAGAATCCAGCTCACTCAGGGACAAGAGGGACGCGTTCTCAGCCAGGATTAGGGCTGGGTCGGTGCCGTTGGCCTCAGCCAGGGACTGGGGGATCTGCTTCAGCCTGTGTGAGACCCTGTGGAGGACAAAGGAAGACAGGGGTCAGCATCTGACTCGGGGGACAAAGGGTCTTCCAAGCTGGTCACCATCCAGGCTGGGTTTCCCCAGAAGCAGAGCTGGGGGCGAGGATTGGCATCTACATCTAAATCGTTCCTTTGTAAGGTGATCACGGAAGAACTGGGAAACGTGAGGGACGGTTGTACCCTGGTGCTCTGGGCTGGCCAGAGCTCGCAGGAGAGGGCGCTTGGTGTACAGGTGCAGGCATTTGCAGTAAGACTGGGCCACTCCATGTTGAGGGACCCGGGTGGGCATTGTCACTTTCTGCCACACAGCCCAGCCCTTAACCTTTCCATCTGTGCAGGGCTTGTCCCTAGATCAGGTCTAAGAAAGCAGGGCAGGCCCGCTGCACTAGCCTGCCAACTCAGAGGAGGGTGGGGGAATCTTCAGAGTAGCCTATTTGAGGGACATTGCCCTGGAGTGGGGCAGTACATAACCTGGGCAGCTGCACATGGCAGCCCTACTCACCAGACTCTCCACACTGGACCCTAACTTCACACAGACTTATCCTCATTTACAACACCGAGACCTGTACAGGGGATGTGATGCTAATGTGACCCTTCATACTGGGCCAGGAGGTCAATTAATAAGCAAATACCGGCCATCAGCCACCTGCCATGTACCCTTTCTCTGTTAGTCTTTCCAATGAGGCCAATCTCAGCATTAGCCACATTTGCAGAGGAGAAGCCAGAGCCTCAGAAAGATTAAATATCCTGCTCTCCTGAGCTCTCCTCTGGAAGCTCCCAGCCCGGGGCAGCCGCCCTGTCCCCAGCTACCTGAGTCCCGAGCCCAAGCCTCACTGAGGGGCAGTCACTTGGCAGGGGTGTAGGCCATGCCCTGCCAGGCACAAGGAGGGGCACCCCATGGGCCCACAGGAGCCCCCAGTCTCCGCTGTCCATAGCCAGCTCCCTCTCTCTGCTGAGGGAGAACTGTTCTGAGCCCCTCACCTCGAGATGATTTTATTCTCCTTCTCAATGAAGATGAAAACCACCACCACGAAGGCCAGGAAGAGCGCGTATCTGCTCCTCATCCTCAGGCTGTGCGCAAAGTCCCTGCAGTCCTGGGCGGCAGCGAATCCTTTCTCCATGGGGCCGGGGTCCTAGGGCTTTCCGGCCACTGTGGGCGCTCAGCTCAGCAGTGACACTTGGCCTGGCCTGTCTGCTGCGGGTGGGGTCACCCTTGTCCTGTGGAGAGATTGACCGTCAGGATGCCGGGTCTGCAGGTGAGGTGCAGAGGGCGCCTGTCCACAGGACTTCTAGGGTCCTGCTAGCGTCAGGACCCCAGGCCCAGGGGACTTGAGGTGTCTATTTGGGGGGAGGCGTGAGACAGAGTCTTGCTATGGAGTTCAGGCTGCCTCAGACTCACAGCGGTCCTCCTGCCTCGGTCTCTCGAGTGCTGAGATTACAGGCATGGGCCAGATAACTGACTATCTAATTGCCTTTTACAGGAGCACCAGAGCAAATCTTCACCCTAGCAGGGGCAAACCACAGACTGGAAATCAATAGCCACGCCGTGGGGCAGCAGCCACGCCTTTACCAGGACTCTGGGTTGCTTGGAGAGGACAGAGATGTAGCTCAGTGGTTGAGCACTTGCCTAGCGTGTGTGAGGCTCTGGGTTCTGTCCCCAGCACCCCAAGTGAGAACAAAAAGGCCAAAGCAAGAGGTTGACCCATCTTTCAGGGCTGGGTTTGTGTAACATACCCCGGGACTTCAGACTAGGACAAGATTGCCTGGCAACACATTTCTCAGAAGGTATTCTCCTCGTCGGTAAGTGACACACGACTCAGATGGAAAAGGATGCCTCTGACAGCAGAAAGCTTTGTAACAGCAAGAGACTAAAAACAACTTCATGTGAAGTGTCGGGCATCCATGCAGCTGTTTATTAGGTGGCCACGAAAGATGAGGTGGATCTATAAATGTGTATGTGAATAATCCACAAAACAGAGTTCTTGGAAAGTACGATGCGGGCACAGGACTCTGATGAGGGAGACGGAGCACAGGGTTGCTCAAACTGCACTGTGGCCCTTCCAGCTGGAAAGTGCATCTACTGCACCAGGTATCCTGGGCCTCTCTGAGGTCCTCTTGCCAGCAGCACAGCCCCACCCAACTGTGACAGGATGCTGTTGAATGGCCTTTAGTGGCAGGAGGTGTCAAAGCATCTCAGGCTGATAATCTCTGAGGCAGGGGAGCCCATATGACCAAAAAAGTGGGAGGAAATGTAGATGGGGGGAAGCCGGGTGTAGGTGTACCTGTAATCCCAGCACTTGGGAGGCTGAGGCAGAACTGCGGAGAGTTCAAGGCCAGCCTGGGTTACATAGTGAGTTCAAGGCCAACCTGAACTACATAGGGAGGCCCTATCTCAAAAAGATGAAAAGGAGAAAAAAAAAGAAAAAAGAAAAAGTGCAGATGGAGGATACAGGCTGCACCCTTGTCTTACCTTGGGGACAGCCAGAAAATGTGCCTTGCGGGGAAATCACAAGGAGGGAGTTCCTGAGCACCCTGTCTGGGGAATGGAGGTCCTGAGCAGTGGCGAGGTACAGAGAGCTGTTGGAGTTTTTGGAGGGCAGGCAGGAATGTTTGGGGGGCGCCCCAAAAAGGACTGGGACTATAGGCCAGCATGACAATGGAATGGCCCTCTTCCCTTCTCAGGCCTTTTCCTGGGCATGTGTCACACAAGTATTTCTGAGCTCTGACCAGGGGCCAGCCTCCGTCCTAGGCCCTGGGACGTAGCAGAGAACAATAGAACAAGCAGGCGTGGCTGGCGCCCTCATAGGTCACAGTCTGGATGGGGCGGCTGCCTGCAATGAGACAGGTGGCTGGCTTTTCCTGAGCAGTGACACACTAAGCCCCTCACTGAAGCCCCAGGGGTACCAATGGGCCCATTTCACAGATGAGGAGACTGAGGTTGAGAGTGGCTAAGGCACCCGTCCGATGTTCCTCAAGCAGCAAACATCAAACTCCCTCTCAGTATATTCTAAGGGGCCTGTTGGTGACCAGGCAGGGGGCTCTCCAGCTGTGGTTTGTCCAGTCCCTTCTCCCAGACCAAGAGTGGCAGCTGTGCTGCTTGGCCTCGAGTGTGCAGAAAGCCCAATGGGCCCCATTCCCCCACACACCCCATTTAGCCCATGGTGCCACATGAGGCCGCCTATCTCATTCAAGGGGTAACTTAACACCACGTCTGCAGGGGGTGAGGCCTAAGACCCTGACTTTCTGCCTACCCAGCTCTTGGGTGAGGGCTGCCAATGTCTAATGATGTTGGGGAAACCAAGGCACTGGTGTCAGAAGTCCACAATTCTAGTGCTTCCAGAGTCGCTGCCATGCTGTGCAGACCCTATGGAAGTGACTTAACCTCTCTGGGCTTCAGTTTGTTCCCTGTAACATGAAAAAGGTAGTCCCTGCCACATAAAGTTACTGCAAGGAATGGATGTGGAGCCTGACAAACCTCTGTTAAATAAAGAGAAAGCAGGGTGGGGCAGGGAGTGGCCTAGCTGCCTTCTCCCTTCCGGGTCTGACAACTTGCAGACTGAGGCACTGTGCGGCCTTGATGACAATCCCCTCCCCCACACTTTCTATTTCTAAGTTTCGGTTCCAGCCTCCTCACCCCCAGAACAACCCAGCGTTCCTAAGATTCTTCCCCCCATTGTCCTAAAAGGAAGCGCCAAGGCTGAAAGGCGGCTGGCAGGAAGCGAGGCAGGCGGCTGGCTGGGCCCTGGCCCTGGAAGGCTGCTCCTGTTTTGCTCCAAAGCCCAAGGGGCAGAAGGGGTCTGCAGATTCCAGGAGGGATATAGCCCGAAAGTGGGAGAAGGACACAGGTGCCAGAAGCCCACAGGGTCATGAGAGAGGGGGACAGGGCCCAGCGGGTCAGTTGGTTGAGGACTTACCAGAACCTCCTCCAACAGAGGCCCTTCGAGGAGCCAGCTGGGCACCTGCGACCCTAGAAGAATACATGTCCACCTCCCTTCCAAACCTCCATGCAAAGCAGCCCCACCCACCTCGCCTGCTGTCTCCGCCTCCTCCCACTGGCTGTGCAACTGCCCAAGGGAAGGTGGCGTCCCCCGCCTGGGTGCCAGCGAGGCCACACTCCAAGGGTGCCAGACCAGTGACAGCTGCCAGCCCAACTCTGCCTGCTTGGAGTAAACAGCAGAGGTGGGCAGAGGAACCCAAGCTGAGTTCTCTCAGGGCAGCCACCAACTGGTGAGAGCCCCCCAACGTGCCAGCCTGGTAGACCACAAGAGTCACTTGAGGGAGCCACGCCCAGCCCATCCTCCCGGAGCCAGCACTGGGCTGGGGTCCGCTCTACTCGCCTCCATAAGTACTGCACAGCTCTCAAAGGCATCGTCCTCCTGTCCTTCAGCAATGGCCGCAGGTCTGAGTGGCTGTGGCATGGCCACCTCTCCGGGACCCCAAGTGAGCTCAACGCCACTCCATTCACCTCTCCTGGACCTGGGCCTTCGCAGTGGTTTTATTTTTCCTCACACTCCCACCCACCTCGGTTTCTGAACTATTCCTGCCTCAGCAGCAGCCCAGGGAGCACTGATCTGATCAGTCTCTGGCCTGGAGCTGCAGGCAGCTGCCCGGCACAGCTGGTCCCTCTGCCCTGAGGCTCCTCCAGCGCTCCTAGATCTCCTAATTCTCGGGACTCAGCTCCAAAGTCCTTGCTCCAAGTCTTCCTGGCCACTAACCTTATGCGGATGCCCCTCCCAACCCCAGTCCCCCCTGCATCCTGCTGGCTCCTCCCGGGATGGGCAGGGTCTCTTCCATCCACAGGAATGTCCATTCCTCCTTTGGTTTCCAGGGCCAGGGACTGTGTCCCATATAGAGCAGAATGAATGAATGAATGAATGAATGAATGAATGAATGCCTTTCCCAAAACATTTAGCCCAATGCAAGTGCTTAATCACTCCAGGTTTGTGGAAAACATGAGGGTCAGGCATGGTGGTGCATGCCTGCAATGCCAGCACTTGGAAGGCTGAGGCAGGGCATGCCTGGGCAACATAGTGAGTTGAAAACTGAGCTATGTAACAAGACCCTGCCTTAAAAAAATCAACCTTCCCCCTCCCCACCAAAAAGCCCAGAGAGACAAGATGAAGAGGAAGACGAAATCGCAGCCATCTGTGGGCATGCGGACCATGTGCACACGCTGGAAGCCTGTGCTTCACATGCACACTACCGTGTGCCAGGGGCACTGTGATGGGCACCTGAAGTGCTGGGTGTGCGCTACGGCAGAACTTTCCAGTCTCTCCCATCAGCTCCCAGGTGTTCAGTTCGGGCGCCTCACAGCTGTGTGCTACTGCGGTGGAGGGAAGGGTGCCAGGAGGGAGGGACAGTGGGGGAAGGAAGACAGGACTGGGGCCTGCGCTCCCCTTCGCTGTCCCCTTGGGGTCCTTCTGCTCGGCCTCCTTCAGGACTTGGCCAGGGGCCTCCTCGGTCGGCCACAGAGCAAGCTTTCCCCTTGTACGGCCCCACATGGACGGCTGCCCAGTCCCGCCGCCCCTCGGGAACACGGGCGAGCAGCACAGCCGGGAAGGGGCTGGGAGGGAACCCTGATAAGCCGCTGGGCCTCGCCAGGTCTTGCATCAGGCTGCAAAATTCCCCTCCCCACGCTTGCTTCCCAGGGCCAAGAGCACAGAGGGGATGGGGACTCAGACCCAGCTCAGAATCTTTCCTGGACGGGCAGGAGGAGGCACTGCACAGAGAGAGGGACCCGGGCCAGGAAGAGCTGGCGGGAAGAGGCTCTGTGGCCAGAGAAGCCATGCTGCGGGTGCTCAGAGCCTTCTGCCCCATCAGTGTTCAGCACCTGGGAAAGGGCGCTGTGTGCTGTCCCTAGGTTCCCGAAGAGGAGACGCAAGGCAGGCAAGGACACCCCAAGTTGCTGGCAGAGTAGGGCAGGGAGCAGGAATGCAGTTGGTGGCCTGTCCAGGAGAGGACTTGGGGACCTCCAGAGATGGCGTGAGAGGGCCACACTCCCATCTCAAGCTTAGTTCACATGGAAGAATAAATGCCCAGAGGCTGCTGATGACCTGGTGAGGGGAGAAGGGAAGAAACGAAGGAACAAGGAAGGGAAGGAAGGAAGGAAGGCCTGGCTGCTGCCGTGGTATCCTAGGATCCAAGCATTGGGGCGCCAGCTTCCCCTCCCAGGAATGAACCCATCTAAGCCAGGGCTGACAGCGTACACCATCACTCTAGGAGGCCGAGCCAGGAGGATTGCAAATTTGAGCTCAACCTGGAAAACTTAAGCTCAACCCTTTTCAAAACCCTGTTTTAAAATAGACCCTGTTTTAAAAGGACCAGAGATGTAGCTCAGTGTGAAGGCCCTGGGTTCACATGAACCCACCACTCACTCCCTTATGTCCAACTCAGCAGCAGCCAAAGGTGGAGGAGGTCTGTCACCCAGGTGCCAGAGGCTGTCTGCTCTTCCACAGGACCGTGGGCACAGGTGGACGGTGGGCTGAGGGTCGGCCCTGGCTGGGGCGGGTTCTAGACCTGGCCTTTCATGCCTGTGGGAGTCGCGCGCAGGGTAGGAGGGAAAGATTAGAGGAGACAGGAGGTTGCTGCTTTGAAAGCACTGTCGCTCAGCCCTGAGTTACCAGAGGCCACACATTCTTTTACTCTGGGGCTGTTTTCCTTCCAGACTGCTCACTCCTAAATTCCTGAGCCGCTTAAAGATACCATATGTCCAGAAACTCCACAAGTTACATCAAAGACTTCCCTTTCTTTCCTTTTTTTTTTTGGAGACAGGGTATCGCTACGTAGCCCAGGCTGGCCTCACACTCACCTTGATTCTCCTGCCTCAGCCTCCCAAGTGGTAGGATCACATGAGTGTGCCACCATGCCCAGCAAAGACTTTCTTAATTAAAAAAAAATGTATGACTATTTGGTACCACATTGCTAAACTTCAAACACGCATCAACACTTTGTATTTTAGTCAAGTTGCATAATCAGCTTTTGCTTTGGCCCACCGGTGGGCAACCTGGCCCTAAAGAAACAGACACTCAGTAAATGATAAAGAACAAGAAGGACAGCCTAGATCTTTATCAGAAGGCCCACGGTGCCTCTCTGCCTTCAGGGCCCACGCTGTCCCCTCTGAGTGTGTGCTTCTCTACTGCAGCCTAACAAGTCCATCCCTCATTAACAGGTCCTAAAATTCTTTTCCA
Organism: Hydrochoerus hydrochaeris; assembly: GCA_004027455.1. NCBI lineage: Eukaryota > Metazoa > Chordata > Mammalia > Rodentia > Hydrochaeridae > Hydrochoerus > Hydrochoerus hydrochaeris. The sequence goes on along the minus strand of PVLA01007752.1, from coordinate 55,715 downwards.
GGATGAGAGTCAAGAACCTGTTCAGATGCCTGGGGCCAGGATCAGACTTGCTCGGTTCAAATCCCAGCCCTGTCATTTCCGGGTCCTCCAGCCTCAGCTTCCTTGCCTGTAAAATGGGGACGCTACAGCTTCCACTCCATAGAGCTGCTGTAAGGTTGAATGAGCTAACAGAAGTGTGGTGCTGAGACTGCTCCAGAGCCTGGAAGAGCCTGCCCAGAAAGCTGGGTAAAGTCGTGCATGCCTGTGATCCCAGCACTTAGGAGGCTGAGGCTGGACGACTGTTGTGGGTTCGGAGCCAGCCTGACCTACGCAGAAAGACACTGTCTAAAAAACAAAACAAAACAAAACAACAATAAAATGGGTTTGAGTCCCTATAATTCCTTTTTAGTGGGGCCACCTTGGACCCCATCTGGTGACAGGAAGATGTGGGGAGCATACTCTTTCTGTACCCACAGTAGATGTGGTCAATTTCCAGAGAGACCCAGGAAACAGGCCAGCCTCCCTGTCTGTGAGGGCACTTCCGGTACCCTTACCCTCAAGTGTAGGCCTGCTTCTGGCTGGGTGAGGCTGGTGCTCAGGGGGCCCTCAGCAGGCACCCGGGCAGGAGTCTGGACACCAAGATCCATGGGCATCAATGTGCACCCAGCTCTGGAAACGCAACACACAGAGAGCAAGCAGAATGCCCCCTCCCCGGGGCAGGCTCATGCAGAGCTACGGGGACAGTGCCTGTTAGTTTCCACTCTTTATGTTTTTGACAACCTCACTGTGCCTCTGTAATAACCTTTAAAACTTAATCTGTTTAGGGAGTGCTGTGAAAAATGCATGGATGTAGGGCGAGCCTGGAGGCTGAGGCGGGAGGCTTGCTCGCGTAATGGGTTTCAGTTTTGCACGATGAAAGGGGCTCTGGGGATGGACAGTGATGATGGTTGCAAAACTGGGTGGACGTACTTAAGGCCACTGGATTATGCCACTGGATTACGCACCTAAAATGGTAAACTTCATGTGCTTTCGCCCAATGAAATAAATAAACAACCTCCTACCATGAGCAAGAGGTAAGGGGAACAGATGAGTCTAGAAGGGCCCTGGTTTGTACCTGGCAGTAGCTCTGTCCTCTGCTGCCTGCAGTGCCTGGCACGGTGCCTGGCTCATGGCACAGGGCACAGTAAACATCTGTGAGGTAAATGAAAGGACTTCCACTGTCCTGAAGGGGCAGCTCTCACCTCTCGCACACTGGTCTTCTCTCCCCAGGGCTAATGGAGTACTGAGCACTTGGTTAATCCTCCACCAAAGCCAGGATGTGGGCAGTGAGCTAATGCATCACCCAGACAGATGTTCAGTGAGTTAATGCATCACCCAGATAGATGCTCATGTCCTCCCACCACACCAAAGAATCCAGACACACCAGTTCCTTCAAACAGATGTGCATGTGCGCACCCATGCAAACACAACCAGGTGTGTTGGTGCACGCCTGTAATCCCAGCACTCGGAGGCTGAGACAGAAGGATCGCCGGGAGTTTGAGGGCACCCTCAGCTACTTAGCGAGTTCAAGGCAAGCCTGGACGATGTGGTGAGGCCCTGTTTCAAAACAAACAAGCAAAAAACAATACACATGCACACACACCGACCCACAGCAAGAGACTCCGTCGGCAGCGTTGATGTTAATGAAGCTTTGGGCTATCTTGCTCTCACCAAGTCTTGAGGCCCTGTGAACCTGAACCTCTCCAAGTGTGGTTTTCTCATCTGTGAGACTTGCACCCTGCTGGCGCCTTCTGAACACAATGGGCCTGAGGAATTCAGGCAGCTATGCCCAGGAGATGCCTCACCTGAGCCTGAAGTGTGCAAAGTGGTGCAGGCATTTGCTGTGGCCCTGATTCAGTGGCCTGCACACTGGTAAGTATTGGGATGGTGGCGGTTCAATTGCCCCCTAAAACACCAGGACAAATTAATGGCAATGGCCCAATCTGACCACCAGCTGTCCCTCAGGGAGAGCTACCACACAGCCGGATTCCGGATGGTGTTTGGCCCTAGGCATCTCTTCCTGTCCTCTACCTTGTTTAGGGACAAACTTATTGTCTTCCTGTCCCAGAATGGCAGCCCCAGGCCTGGGGGCAGCTGGAGACCCAGAAATGCCATAGCTGAACTTCCACCCCGAGCTGCTCCCACAGCAGCCGTCTTTCCAGCTTCACTTGCACCAGGCTGAACGCTCTTTTTCGGGAAGGCCTGGGCTATCTCTAACTTTGTTTGCGTGTACTTAGTGAGGTGTCTTGGGGGTGACACCCAAGTCGAAATATAAAATGCATTTCTCTCCTATACACGTCATATGCATAAAGCCTAAAGGTGATTTTATGCAGTATTTTTAGTAATTTTGTGCATGAAAGAAGTTTCGTGTAGTGGAATTTTCCGTCACATCGGTGGCGAAAGTTTCACATCTGGGAGTATTTCAGATTTTGGACTTTTAGATCAGGTTGTTCAACCTGTATTTTTCTCTGCTATGTGCCTCTGAGAGTTTCATTCTGAGTGGCTCAGACGAAATTTGTCCTGTATCCTACCTCGTTAATCACAAGAAAAAATGGTTTTTGTCCTAACATTCCAGAATGTCAGGACTGGGAAAGGCTTGAAAGTTTTTAAATTCATTCTTCCTACTTCTCATTATAGAAACATGGGCTCCAAGAGGTGCCTGACCCAAGTTTAAACTGGGTGGTGACAAAACCCAAACTACAACCAGGGTTTCCAACCTCCTAGATTAGGGATGCCCTTGACCAGCCTTATCCCCCTGCTGCACATGGTTCTTCCTACTCAGAGTCCTTCAGCATAGGGACAGCAGATACAAGGCACACATCCTATCACTTGGCATCTTATGCCTGTGGCAGACATCACTAATCAATCACTGTCTTCCTGTCAGTTGAGGCCAGATGAATGAACTATATACACCTTCTCAATGCAATCCACTGGAATTGCATAGGAGACAAAAGCTATTTTCTTTTCCAACTGCAAAGGGTGTTTTTTGGCTACCAAACAAATTTCTCACCATGCTTTATTTCAGTATCCCACTATGTGACATCATACCGCAACGCCAGCTTGAATTCCTACTCTCGTCTCTCTTCCTTACATAAACCTTTATTTCAAGCACAGCGGCCTTGTATCTTCAGCTTTCAAGCCTCTTTCCTGAGTAAACACCACAGATCACATTAATTGTGAGGTTAAAAGTAGTTAAGGTATCGAAGTCTGCACAAATTTTGCTTTTTTGAAGAACAGCAATGATCCCAAGCATCTCCTTATCTCTTTATCCTCCTCTGCCCATGGCTTGGCTCCTGATTTCACAATTGAGAAGCAATACTGGGGTTACAGTGAGCTGGGAAACTGCAGAGAAAACTGCTGCCAATTCATTCCACAGCACAGCAGGCAGAGATCTTTAATCTGGGTGAGATTATCTTACTATCCACAAGCCTTGATGTGCTTTCATGAGTATCAGCCAAAAGACAAAACTTGGGGGCTTCCCCGCAAAACGTTTTTGGTTTGGTGGAAATCGGGGCCAGGCCACCGGGGTGTGCCTTGAGTGTGAACACTTACTGCCGTGGATGCTAGGGGGCAGGAAAAGGTGGGGATCAAATGCTAACAAAAGCACAGGTACATGCCTTGGAACCATGCGACACCATTTTTTCTCATATTCAACTGGCAGAAACAAAGCATGGAGATTAGGCTGCGTGGTGACGCTCTGGGAACTCGCTGGTAGTGCTGTGGTGCTTGTTGAGGGCCCTTGTGTCCTTCCACACTGTCAGCCCTCTGCAGTTACATTCAGGCCCCGTGACTGGTTCTGGTCAGTGGGATGGAGGCGAGAGCGGTGTGAGCCACCTCAGGACCTGGTCCCTAAAGTGGTCCCACACACTCCTCGAGGCTGTCTTCCCCCTCTCACCTCGAGTTCCAGCTGGTTCGATTCTCCTTGGAAGTAGCAGGACCCAGTGCTGCTGCTCAGACGGCCACCCGATCTGCTTCAGATGTGCCACAAGGGCAGAGCCAGCCATTGCCGGGTCCAGTCACCGAGACTTGGGTCTGAGAGTCTCTCAGCAGAGCCCGTCCTGTCCTGACTGATACATAAGATCCCCCATCTTGCTCCTGGTCTCCTTTTCCAATAAAGTTTGCTGCGACATCAGTTTAAGCTACTCATCCTCTTTGCTGGAGTCTGAATATGTCCTTTCACAAGTCTTCTGTGGAAAGATAACTCCTGATGCACTGCTATTAAGAAGTGGGGACTCTGCGCTTCTGTATTAGTTAAACTGCTTTTTAGTGAGTTTCACCAGTGATGTGGAAACTGCAGCGTACTGAAGGATGTTCTGACTTTGGAGAGGATTGAAACTGCTTCATATTGTGACCCTAAATTTTATATTTACTACATTCCTTAAAGTAAACATTAAATATTTTATGACCAGAGAAAAAAAAGGCAGTGGGGGCTTTGGAAAGTGTCGAGGTCATGACTAAAGCCCCGATATAGTACATGGGCTGGTCACCACAGCAGGTTCTCCCTCTCTACTGGGTGGGAACACAGCAGGAGGGCGCCACCTTGGAAACAGACAGTGAGCCCTCCTTAGGCACTGAATCTGCTGCCAACTTGAACTAGATTTCCAGCCTCTAAAACTGTGCACGGTAAGTTTTTGTGATTGATAAATTTCCCTGTCTATGGTATTTTGTTATAGCAGCCCCAAAGACGAAAATACGCTTTGCCCCAGTAACTCTTAACTCTAGGAATTGATCTTGCAGGCCAATTTGCACAGGTCGTACAGGAACACACACAAAGTAAATTCGTTATAACCACAAAAGCCATGACCTTAATGCACGTTCACTGGAGGAAAACAGACTGTTAGATAAATAGATACACAGAGGTACATTTATTGGTGAGTTTTTAATGATTAAAAAGAAAAAAATAAAGAGGCAGGTCTGTACGGGCTGATATGAAGTGTGAGTCCAGATCTGAGCAATAAAACCAAGGGCCAAAGGTGTGTGTGGTATGCCACCGAATGTACAAAAAATGGTGCAGACACAAATGTTGCCACATATTTGGGATTTCTCTAGAGACAGAAACAAACTGGCAAGAGTCATTGAGGGACTAGGGAAAAATGGGTCCATGTTCCCCGTTTCACCCGGATGCACAAGGCCGGTTGCTCCAGGAACCACATGGAAGTATCCACTTAAAACCAGCTCTCAGATGGGCATGGCAGCACCTGCCTGTCTTCCTACCGCTCTGGGAGGCTGAGGCAGGAGGATAAAAAACTTTGGCCTAACCTCGGTAATTCAGCAATTTAGTGAGACCCTATCTCAAAAAAAAAAAAAAAAAAAAAAAAACCTAGAAAAGGCCGGGGATGTAATTCAGTGAGAAGGCCCTAGGGTCAACCTCTAATACCCATGGACCAGTCAATCAAAATAAAATAGGCTCCCCTATAATACAGGTTCCTACTCCACAATAAAAAAAGGCATCTTAGCACACACAACTACTGACACACAGTGAATTTTGAAGGAGTTATGCTGAGGTGGAAAAGCCAACTGCAAAGGTTCCATTCTGCATAATTCCATTTAGGGAGCGGCCTTGAAAGGGCAGAAGTGCACAGCTGGAGAACAGCGCAGCAGCGTCAGGGGCTGAGGCTGGAGCGCAGCCAGCGCAGCTTCTAAAGGCCACAGGTCCTGGCGGCCAGGAAGCCGTCTCCACTGTATCGAGGTCAGTGTCTTAGCTGCAGTATTAGCCTAGAGTTCTGCAAGATGTTACCACAGGGGGAAATTGGGTAATGGGTTCATGTATTTCCTTCCCATTTTTTTTTCCACTACAGGGGATCAAACCCCAGGCCTCATGCATGCTAGGGGAGTGCTCTGCCACTGAGCTGAACTTTCAGCCTCATACATCATCCTTGTTATTATTTTGCAGTACCAGGGATTGAATCCAGAGGCTTCACATTAAGCTTCATTCCCAGACTTTTAAATTTTTCAATTTTATTTTTGAGATAGAGTCTGGCTAACTTGGACTTATGATCCTCCTGCCTCAGCCTCCCAGAGGGCTAAAAATATACATACGTAGCACCATATCTGGGTCCCACTTGTTATTTCTTCCTTTATTTTGTCATTTGTTCTTTGAGACAGAGTCTCACTATCAGGCTGGCTTTGAATCATGTAGCCCAGGTTGGCCTCAAGCTCTCAGTGACCCTCCTACCCCAGCCACCAGAGTGCTGGCATTACAGAGGCGGGGGCAGGGGGACCAGGAGAATTATCTTGATAATTTTTAAAAATGTATCAGTGCCTGGAGTCGCCTAGGGTTCTGAGGAAGAAGGCTCTGTGTGTGGGAAATTTTGTAAGTCCCTGGTGACTGCCAGGCAGCCAGGGCAGGATGACCGGAAAAGCATGAATTCGTGTGAGCAGTTATTCCCCCACCTCCCTAGCACCAAACCTCAGTGCCGAGGAGCTGTTCAATGCATGCCTGTTGAACCGGACAGAACTGAATCACTCCTGGGGCCCACGGGGCCGGGGGATGGGATGGGAGGAGCAAGGGACAAGGTTTCTCACTGCTATACCAGAGCCCAAGAATGAGGTTCTGTGGGCAGCCAGGTCCAGGCGTCCCAGTCAACCTCACACCCAGAAACGGCTGCCTGGGGGGCTGGAGTCCTTTCCAGTCCCCAGAGTCCAGTCGAGGGGGCCAGGCCGGGCAGAGCCCGTCATCAACGGGCCATTGTTACTGGAACAGAGGGGCTCTGTGCCCACTTCACACTCTCCTCCCTCGCAGAGCGGCTCCCAGCTGGGCCTGCTGCAGGGCTGTGCGGCCCTCCGAGGAGGGGCCAGGGGCCCAAGGCCCTGGAGGATCAGGAGTGGGGACTGGTCTGGGGCTGAGAAGTGAGGCAGTGTTCCAGGGTTCCAGCCAGAGCCAGGAAGTCAGGGACACCCAGTGACCCCACCAGAACCCACACCCACAGGCCAGCAGGAACAGAGTTCCCCATGGGGCAGTCACGTGTGACCTACCTTCTTCCTCTAAGAAACAAAAGGTGGAATCTGCAGGGTCAGTGCAGCTTTCACTGCCTTTAGAAGAAAGGTGCTCTGAGAAGGCTGGGAGGGTTTTATGTTCCGGGATTTGGGAGGGAGGTCGCTCAACCAGAGCTGGGCATCAATCTCTCTGCTTCGCGGGTCTTTTCTACATTCAGCACTAGACATGAACAGTGTGAGCTGGATTGGGGCGTGGTGTCAAAGATCTCACAGAGGGCACGTGCCTGGCATCTTGGAAACACTGAGCACCACCCTCCTCATCGATTCTCATCTGTTCAAGTAAAGCAGCGCCCACCCCATGCCCACCAGAGCCTTTGTAAGGGACACACAGCCCGAAGAAGGTGGCAGGACAGCCTATCCCAAAGTGGGGTTCCCAGGTCAACAGCACCAGTGACACCTGGCAGCTTGGTGGAAATGCAAATCCTGGGGCTGCCTCATCACCGAGTCAGTATGGGGGTGCAGAGGGGGAGCAGTTTCCAAGGCTCTGCAGGTGGGTCTGCCGCTCACCAGCCCGGGTAGACCACTGTGCTGGAGAGATTTTCCAGCCTGAAGCTGCGTCACCACTTGAGTAGAACAGGCACTTCCTTCTCCTTCTTCTTCTTCTTTCTTTTTTCTTTTTGTACTGGGGACCAACCTCATGACCTCGCAGTTGCCAGGCAGGCACTTATGCCACTGAGCTAAATCCCCAGCACCACCTTCTTCTTTTTTTAAATAGAACAGTATTGTATAAAATAGAAAATACTGCTGCCTCATGTGCAATAAGGATAAATATGGGTTTCACGCAACTTTGGTTCTGTGTCAGAGGTTTTGGGCCAGAAAGAGCTGAATGTGCTCATTGAGCCTGGTTCCCCTTTGGTCACTGGACTGAATGAGGTTTAAAGGTCACAGTGTGACAGTCACTCCCCCACCCCCTCACAATGCAGCCAGGCAGTCAGGGGACAGACAGGAAACACTGCTTTCAGGACCCATGGCTTCTTTATAGCCTGAGCCTAAAGTTAAATCAAACAGTGCATTTTCCTCATGTGCCTAAAACTTCCTGTACACACACACACACACACACACACACACACACGCACACACGTGCCAGGAAGGGGTCTACAGTCCAGGAGATCACACGGCCAGCCGGTGACACCTGGGGGTGCTGCGTGGCATTCTTCCCCTTATTCACTCTACTTAAATTCTGCATACTCAGCATCTATCATTATCAAAACAACAAAGTCACTGCTTCAGAAAAGTTCAAAGCCAAGGCACATCCCTATGTGGAGTTCCAGGCGGCGGGAGGTAGTCCCCAGAGGGAGGTGGCTACTGCCCAAGTTTCACCCGGCTCTTAAGACTGAGCCCAAATCCCTGTGTCCCCAGAGCCGTCCTGGATCCTGTCCCACCCACCGTCCATGCCCCGGCACTAATCCCTCCCCACATCTGTCACTCTCACTCCCTTGGAAAGTCCTTTTGTGCCCTGCTATTATGCCAGCTTGGTGGGGAGGCGGGGTCCTTCCTACCACCCTCTCCTGCATTATCCCCATGAGAAATGCCTTGAGGAGGTTCAGGGAAGCTAAGTGTTCGTCCCGAGGTCACTCTCCTGGCGGTGTGAGGCTGGATGGTGAAAGACAGGGTCCCCCCATCACCCCCCCCATTCATCTCTACTTGGCACCACTGTGATCACTTCTCACCTCCTGGGAGCTGCGTGCCCCTGTGATTGCCATGGAGCACTCAATAAATCCGTAAGAGAGAAGGAAGGCCAGGAAAGGAAAAGAATGGGCAGACTACAGATGCATGATGGGAAAATACAGCGTATTCAAATTTAAAAACTTATTACAGCGAAAGACATACCACCGTTAACCCCAGACACCAGCGCCCCAACCCACACTTCAAGCGCACCTATCCCACTGTGCTTGCCACTTTCTGAAGGTGTTCTGCAAGTCCTCTCCTGTGAGTGTCTGTAGCTGTGCTGTTGTGGCTGCCTTAATGTCCTCAATCAATTTAAATAATTCACCTTTGGGGGTCATTTTAATCTGAGGGAAGAGTCAGAAGTCCCCTGGCCCTAGTTTTCGGGAATAAGGCAGACAGGGCCACGCCATCATGTCTTATGAGCCCGCCTCACGGGGCAGCCCTTGGCAGCAGCATTCTCGTATTTCTGAACACATCTCGTAAAGATTCTCAGGACAGGAGACTTTCAGAACTGCTGCTGAAGGTGGAAAGAACAGTAGAATGTGTGCTCGAAGCAAGTGGGCGTATTCTGAGGAGGGTTGGTGACAAGGTCTTCTATGATATGAATTTTTAAGATTGAAGAACTCATCCTATTTTCCATCAAGCCCTGTATGTCTTCAGGCCTGAGGAGCTTCCCCCGACACAGCCCTACAGGAAGCGGCCCAGGGAGGGGTACAGCCATCACCCCACTGTGCCAGATGGGCTGCTGGAGGCCACGTCTGAAGGCTCCCTAGAGATGTGGTGGGACAGCTGTCCTCCAGTGACAGGGCCACAGACTGCTCCCCTCCTGCACAGCACCTGGACCCACCCTGGCTGTGCGTGAGCTGGAACCGCCCACGGGGATCCAGGGTGCACTGCCCTGGGGTTAGATGAGCCTGGGGAAGGTCAGGTTGCCAGACTGAGCCCAGGGCACCCTTCTGGGGAAACTGGAAGCGCTGGGTTAGGAGCTTGAAACCCGGGGAGGTTCCCAGCCTAGCAGAGCCTCCTCCTGTTGTGTGACTTGGCCAAGTTCCTCCCTCACCAATGTGACAACAATGTTATCTCAGAGGTCGCCAAGAAGCTGAAACAGGACAGTCCCTGTAAACTGGGCACCTGGCCCAGAGCAGAGTAACTGAGGAGAGTGGGACCATCATTATCCACAGACTCCTTCTCCCCAGTGGCTCGCAGCCATCGCGTGGGGGGCTGTTTTTATTTTTATTTATTTTTTAATGGGTACTGGGGATCAAACTCACAATTACGCACTGGCAAGGCAGGCGCTTATGCTGCTGAGCTAAATCCCCAGCCCTGGGGGGCTGTTTTAAAAGTCAAGCTTCAACGACTGACTGGCCAAGCCCCAGGGGTGGGCTCTGCCTTGCAAGACAAGAGGGAGCAGGCATGTGGCTCAGTGGTAGACCTCTTGCCTTGCACGCACAAGGTCCCAGCACCACGGCGGGGGTGGAGGGGACCCAAAACAGTAATATTTGCCAGGCACAGTGGCACACACCTATAATCTCAGCAGGAGAATCACTGTGAGTTTGAGGCCAGCCTGGGCTACAAAGTAAGTTCGAGGCCAACCTGAACTACACAGCGAGACCCTGGCTCAAAAAAGAAAAAAAAGGGGGCAGAGTATGTGGCACCAGCGCCTGCCTCACAAGCATGAGGTCGTTGAGTTTGATCTGATACCAAGGAGAAGGGGCAGGTGGAAAAAGCTCTGGTTGGGGGCTGGGGATTTAGCTCAGCGGCATAAGCGCCTGTCTTACAAGCACACGGTCGTGAGTTCGATCCCTGGAATTGACTTAAAAAAAAAAAAAAAGCTATGCTTGGGAGCTGCACCCACAGGCTGGGGCTGGCTCTGAAAGGGCTGGGGCAGGGATGGACAGAAGGATGAGGGGTGTGGGGCCTGCCCCGATTGTGTGGGTGAAGCCAAAGCTGATTTTGGGGGCTGGGTCTGACTATAGATGATTACATAATAACAGTCTTTGAGCAGCGCTGGACTCTGCAGGAGGCCCGGATGCTATTTCCAGGCCAGAATCTCTAATTTTTGAAACAGGGTCTCATGATATAGCCCAGGTTGACCTTCCACTTGTGTCCATCTTCCCGCCTCAGCTTTCTGAGTGCTGAGATTATAGGCGTGCACCACTACACCCAGCTCAAGCCAGATTCTTTTCCAGACTATGCCTCAGAATGGAACAAGGAGTCCAGGAGAGTAAGGTTTGAACTTTAAAACTCAACAGGAGCTGGGCCTGGTGGCACACACTCATGCTCCCAGTACTTAGGAAGCTGAGGCAGGGACAATGTTAGGTTGAGCCCTGCCTGAGCAACCGAATGGGGCAGGGATGTAGCTCAGTGGTAGAGCACTTGCCTGACATGCATGAGGCCCTGGGTTGGATCTCCAGCAATCTCCCCACCAAGTTAATTAACTAAAGTAAAATAAGAAATGAAACTGGACAATTTAAGAGCTGCTTACACACATGAAACCGATATTACTGGTTGCCTCTGGGGTCTGAACCAGGCACAGGAAAGAGAATTAGCTCTGTTTTTTTTTTTTTTTTTGGTACCCTTTCAACTTTGTACCATGAACATGTATTACTGACATTATAAAATTTAATAAAATTAACAATAAAAAAGTAGTTTCCAGTTTTCTACCTAGAGTTAGAGAAAAAGTTCTCTGAAGGTTGGACTATCCTGTTTTTGAAAAGTAATTTTAACAGAACTTTGCACTGAAGCACAGAGGCAAAGGCAAAATCCTTTACCAGCAAAAATGTCAGTATGAGAAACTAAAATCCCCAAGACTCTCACAAAAGCCCACCTTATCTGCAAGGAAAGTGACAACTGTCACAAACCATTACTGTCACAGGGCTGATGGGCTGAGGTGGGGGACTGCTTTGGGCTCTCCCTCCTTCCCAAGGGGAAGGACCGGTCACCCCTAAAGCCCTCAGGAGGGGATGCCTGGAGGAGCCATCAGCACCGTGATGATCGCAGGGCTTCCAAGCAGAACTGGGGCTGGGCCCTCAAGGGCCTGGGAGACCTGAGGGGAGCAGACCTCCAGGGGACCATGTCAACTGTCTGGCAGGAGTGACGGTAGGGTGTGGCTGGGTAGGTGACTGCTGGGCCAGGACCCCCTGGAGGTTGCCAGGGCCTGAGCGGCGGGGGACCCCAGGGAGAAGGCGCCTGCCCACGGAGGCTGAGGAGTGACCGATAGCCTCAGAGGTGCTCCGGGGAAACAGACTCTTGTCACCCAGGCAGAACACAGCACCCATGATGCACAGTGGATCCCAAGTACAAGGATAGAGAGGTCCACACCAGCCATGGCAGATCTCAGTAACTGGCCCTCAGTCCTTCCCTGCCCAAAGAGGACTTGAGTCTCTTCCTCCTCCCCCTCCTTCCAGCTACCGGGGCTCCGCAGCCATCAATCCACTCAGCCTCAGTGTCCTGCCCTGGAAACTGGGCCCGACCCAGCAGTGCCCTGCGAGGGCACCTGCCTGTTCTCCCCAGCTGCCTGGCAAAGGCAGCAGCAGCTGCAGCAGCCTGGCGTCCACGCCCACAGCCGGGGTCAAAGGAGCTGGCACCCATCCCGGCCTGACTCACGTTCCTCTTCCAGGTCTGGCCCCAAGGCAGGCGCCCTCACAGTGTCGCCACTTCCCGAGGGGAGCGTCAGCAGAGGTTTGAAGAAACTTTGCGCCTACATGGCCACATCCACACAACTTGCGCAGCCAGGGAAGCTGGGAACTCTCTACCACCCTCCGCAGGACCCACAACCACCTGGCAGCCTGAGAGGGTCCACGCCTGCGGTGGAAACTGCCAGCCTCCCCGTCTGTGGCACAATGAGCTGGCAGAACCAGGCAGCGCCCATCTGCTGTGGTTGTGCCGGGACTGCAGTGGCTGAAACTGCAGCCGGGCAGCCAGGGTTCTGAATTCTGGCTGTGTGACCATGTGCAAGTCGCTTACCCTCTCTGGGTCTCTTGCTGGCATCTGTAACACAGGACTGGCGTCATGGATCACACAGATGCTAAAACAAGAGTCCTCAGACACTCAAATGAACCCAGGCCAGGTGGGGAAGTGGGGGACAGAGGCTAGGCAGGGGACCCAGGGCAGAAAGTGGGGGGGGGGCTGGCACAGCCCTGCTGCTTGGGGTAAGAGTCCCCCTATAGGACCTGGGCCTTGAGGTCACCTGGAGACACAGAGGGCAGTGGCAGGTGGGCGGCAGCCGGTGACTCAATGATGTCATGTTTTCTCCAGATGAGTCAGTGGCTGCCCCCGGCTATGAATGGTGAGCTGTGTGCTGTGGCCTCCAGGCTGCCCTGCCCTCCCGGCTGACCTGGCATCCTTCCCCATCCCCAGCACCGCCTGTCCTCCCACCCCAGGGACCTGTGGCTACAGCACCCATGATCTGCTCCTGGCCACAGCCCCAGCCTGATGTGCCACCCACACTGCCTGGCTGCAGCTCTCTGTCCACTTCCAGGGAAGATCCCAGTGCTGGGGAGCTACTGCCCTGGGTGCTGGGGAGCTACTGCCCTGGGTGCTGGGGAGCTACTGCCCTGGGTGCTGGGGAGCTACTGCCCTGGGTGCTGGGGAGTTACTGCCAGGGATCCCTGCAGAGACTGCTGCAGGGCTCCCAGCTGTGTGGCCTTGGGCAGGCTCCCCTGCCTCTCTGGGCCTTGGCCTCCTTGTGTGCACACAGAGACATTGCTGACATCTTGCGGGCTGTATGGAGCTTAGTGAAAATACAAAGCAGACATTCAGGGGACGCTGTGTTCTGACCTCAATTCACTTTTCTAGACAGGCGTGGTAGCACATGCCTGCAATCCCAGCACTCAGGAGGCCGAGACAGGAGGACCCCCACCAGTTCAAGGCCAACCTGAACTACAAAGTGAAAATTTATCTCAAATTTTTTTTTCTTTACTACTCTAACTTTATTAAAGTTTATGTACAATGTGTGTGTGTGTGTGTGTTTGCCAGGAACTGAATTCAGGACTTCATGCTTGCCAGGCAGGCACTGCACCACTGATCTAAATCCCCAGCCCCTGTGAAGTCCTTAAAACCCAGCACATGCGCCCACACATACACACATGGTTATAGAAAATAGCTCACCCTTCTTGGTGCTGTGTGCCAGGCACTGAGTGCAATAAGGATTTTTATAGAAATGTATTAGTATACTCAGTGCGAAAATGGAACACAGAGAGACTGGGCAACTCTGCCACGGTCACACAGTACAGAGGCGCAGGTTTTCCTGTGCAGGCAGCCTGGCTCTGGAGATCGGGACTGTCTGTACCCCCCTCCATGCCTTTCTTTTTTGTGCAGCCTACAAATCCCAGGTCAGCCCAGCTGGGCTCCTCACTGTCCCAGGGGAGGCTGGGCAGGCTGAGGAGGCGGCCACCTGGGCTTTCAGCAGGAGGAGGGAACACTGGAGCCAGGCAGGAAGAGGAGGGAAGGCATGGCCGGCGGCTGGAAAGGCCTCAGAGATCAAGCTGTGGCCTCTGAGTTTCAGGTGCTGAGCGCAGGCGAGGGCTGGTAAAGGCAGAGGTTCTCCGGGTGTGGTGGCACCTGTCCGTAATCTCTGCACTCTGGAGGCTGAGGCAGGAAGATCATCTGGGCTATGAAATGAGTTCAAGGCCAGCCTAAACTACATAGCAATTCTGCACCCCACCACCAAAAGGAAGATCAAAAAAGAGGAACAGCATCTCAGATGAAAATAAGCTGGGACCTTGAGAGCTCAGTTTTCCTCTCTTCGGAGGATGACTTCCCCCTGTGGCTCACACACCCTAGGTGTCCCATCTTGGGGCCTCTTCAGACACAAGCAGCTGTCCTCAACCCGCAGGCCAGGTGCTGCCCCAGGGCTCTCAGTTCCCAGAGGAGAGCCCGGCACGGCAGCCCCACCCATGTGGTTGGAGTTGTGAAGTTTCTTGCTGAAAATCAGCACTGTCACAGCCAGGGGGTGGCCTGGCTTGTTTTGAAATCATTTCCTCAGATAGCACTGCTTTGGCTCAGGAATATTAGCACTTTCCAGAGTCCTGCAGATGGCGAGGCAGCTGGAGAGGAGAGAGAAGAGGAGGCAGGAGCAGCCGGGCCGCTCCCCGGACGGGGAGGCCGGGGCGGCATAGGGAGCCCGGGCAGCCTGAGGGCGGCGTCTAACACTGGGGCCTGTGAACCAGAACTTTCTTCGGAAATCTGGAGGGTTCCCCAGCTGACATCTGGCTGCCCAGCCCTCCTTGTGTAAAATCCCCAGTGCTACAAAAGTAAATAAACCTTGGGGAGTCAGTGCCCACACTGTCTCACAACAGTGAGCTGCCTGCAGCCTCTAACAGAAGAATGGATAAAGAAAATGCAGTATTGGCCAGGGACTTAGCCCAGCAGCATAAACACCTGCCTGGCAAGCGTGAGGTCATGAGTTTGATCTACTCCAAAAAGAAAGGAAGAAAGGAAGGAAGGCAGGAAGGCAGGAAGGCAGGAAGGCAGGAAGGCAGGCAGGCAGGCAGGAAGGAAGGAAGGAAGAAAATGCGGTATTTCTGCATGATGGAGTACTAGTCTGCCATAAAGAGGGATAAACCTGAGTCACTTGCAGGGAAATGGGTGCAACCTGAGACCACAATGATAACTGAAATACATCAGACTCATAAGCTTAGTTAAAAAATCACATGTCCTTATTTTTGTTTTATTTTGGTCTTAGCCTTGGACTCAGGCTGGCCCGGGGCTTGTACAGACCCTCCTGCCTCATCCTCCCTAGTGCTAGGGTTACAGCCACGGAACACCAAGCTTGGCTCCAGATTATCTTCCTAATACATCTGAATTAGAGTCTGGCAGACACCCTGAGGAATACATGCGGAGTGTTGACTCCATTCACTAAGCCTGGGAATAGCGGGGCACAGCATGTGTGTGGAAGGCTCAAGGAGGAGCACACGTTAGCTGTCACTTCCACACTCCTTGCAAACTTAGCTCACAACTGTCAGGCACAATAGGCTACTGCTGCCCTCTCCTTTTTACAGATTGGGAGAGACAGTAAGGCCCAGAGAGACTGAGCAACTCACTCAAGGCCACACAGCAGTAGCCTGGGCATGCTAGCTTTTGAATTTATATTCACACCCATTGCATAGTTTGCTTTTGACTGTGTCTTTGTGCTTTCAGAGCTGTGTGTGTGTGTGTGTGTGTGTAAACAGTTGTGCCTATAAATGCTGCTTCAGTGCTTACCAATATGCCTGCCTGGCTGTTGACTTGGAATACTGTGTGGAGGGCACAGCCGAGCGCGTGTGTGAGCTTGTGCATCTCTGCCTGCGATGGTCTGCGTGCTGACCTGAGAGTAACGGGCTGAGCAGCCCTCCCGCTGCCCCTGCTTCCTCACAACTGTCTCTGGCACTCTGGCCAGAGCAGGCCACCTGGCAGTCCCTGGGACCCTCAGGCAGAACCCCTGACAGATCCCAGGGCTTCCAGTTTGCAAACCCAGCTGGACAGAGCCCCACACAGTGCCACGCCCCTGGAGATCGGTCCCACCCTGAGCTCTCGTCCGATCCTCCCTGCATGTCAAGCCGCCGTTAACAGATGATGGGACTTTACCTCCTATCTCAGACACAGAAGCACCTGAAATCCCCAGTGTGACCTCCAACTGTCACCACCCTGCCCGAGTAGAAAGGGCTCCCGCCAAAAACAAAGTGACTGCACACTGTTGCTGGAGCAGGAAACCTTCCCTACAGAGAAAATGCCTATGTGGGTTTTGAGGGTTTCTGTGCAGGTGGGAGACAGAGACAGGCCCAGAAAATCAGCTCTGCTCGTCTACCCTAGAGTGATGTGCGGAAGCAAAGCTTCCTCGGCTGCTGGAAACTGCGGCCGAGCCCCAGATTCCCACCATCCAATCAAACCTGCCCCCCAACCTCTTTCCCGGAGCGGAGTGAGGAGGCTCAGGACTTACCGGCTCCAGGGCATGCTTTCCTGCCACGTGTCCCCCTCCCGCAGCCACCAGCAGGACTGGTGGGCAGAAGGGGTGCTCGGACTTTTGAGGCTGCCACAGGCAGAGAGGAGGGGCCAGGTGTGGCGGGGAGGACAAATCAGGGCATCAGGTTGGCCCTGAGGTGGTTGTTTATTTGCAGCCTGCAGGGAGGCTGAGCTGGAGACTGGCTTGTTGACTTTCCACACTTTTCCTCCAAATCCTTTCCACAGAGTCCTCCCCAGTCCCAGTGATAAGTTCCCATGTCCCAGGGAAACCTGCAGCCCCTCAGCACACAGCCATCTTTGTGAGGGGTGAGGGGCGGGGAGGAGGAGGGACATGGGGGGGGCGGAGATGCTAAGGTACTCCCCAGCCTGGCCCTCCCTGCACCGGGCAGGGGACCAGGAGCAACCCGCCAGAAGGCAAAAGAAACTGTCTGGGCCTGCCAGGGGCCACTCCACGCCCAGCCGAGGAATCCACACGCTTGGGGAGGGCCAAGCCGCATCCTATCCAGAGAACAGATGAAACGAATTCTCTCTGTTAAGGGACCAAGAGGACCTGTTTTTGTTCCTGCCTCCCAGCCAGGGTGCCCACAGGTGTGCTCACTCTGGTACTGTGACTTCCCAGCAGAGGTGCTAGGTTCTACCAAGGCTCAGATTTGAGATCCTCCTGCCTCAGTGGCCCAGACACTGGGAGGACAGATATGTGCTACTGTGCCTGGTTGCCAACTTTTCTTACTATAGATGCCTATGTCAGAGGCTCTGTGGTGGATAAAATGAGGACCCTGCTCCAGCAGGGATGACCCACTCAGGCCTTGGGGGCAGGGCATACACACCCACCAGCCTGAGAACCTGCAGGGTGCCCTAAGGCAGTATGGATGCAGTCCCCAGGTTCCAACCTGGGCCACACACTGTCCCTTTCTAGCCTCACCTCCTCATGTGTATAGCAGGGACCACATGACTGCTGTCCCTCTGCAGGGTACGAAGGACCAGCCAAGCTGCATGGCTCTCATCTTCCCTGGCCTCCCCTCTGTTTTCTGATGCCCAGCTCTCGGACACAGGGCAGGGCGGAAGGACAACTGGACATGGCCCCTTAGATTCACCAGGTCGGTGACAACCAGAAGTGGCAGGTGAGTGTCAATTTCCCAGGTTACCAAATCTACTGGGGAAAGGAAGACGGTGACCCATTCAGGGACGGAGAGCTGGCAATTCTTTCCCACCCAGGTAGAGTCTGTCCCCTTCTCAGATGAGCAGTGAGTCACCTCTCACCATGTCCCTCAGTCACCCCCAAGGCCCCACTATTTCCTGGCCCCAGCTCCACACAGACTCTCCAGCAGCCCGGTGCCACCCAGCCTTTGATTCCCATGGCCTTCGGTGTGAGCCAGGCTCGGCAGCGTGTGTGGAAAAACAGGGCTGGGCTGGAAGCTCCAGGACCATGTTAGTAGGCAGCACCTGTGTTGCTTCCTGGTCACCATGGAGAACTGACAGGGACCTTACAGACAGCCGGCATGGTTCTGGAGCCAGACATTCCAGGTCCAAATCCGGCTCTGCCTCTCATCAACTACGTGCCTTTCAAAAAGGTACTTAACTTCTCGGAACCTCAGTTTCCTCATCTGCAGAAGGGAGAGGAGATCCTAAACTCACGGGGGTGTAGAGTAATAGCTGATGAGATCGCGTCTGAGGTGCTCCTGATTCCCAGAAGGCACTAGAGAGGAGGGAAAGCCATGTGAGGAAGGAACTGCTCCACAGTTCCACCCAAATTTGGGCGCTGTAAGATGAGTATGGTGGTGTACACCTGTAATCTCAGCACTCAAGAGGCGGAAGCAGGAGGACCACTTGAGTTCCAGGCCAGCCTCGGCTACATAAGCGAGTTCAAGGCCAGCCTGAACTGCATAGTGAGATCCTGTCTTAAAAAAAAAAAAAAAAAGAATATATATATACACACACACACACACATATATATAAACTGAAACAGACCAGCCCCTCTCTCATCTGCGGTTGCAGTCCTCAGCACATCTCACGTGCATTGCTGATTCCAGCATTTAGAAGCTTGAAATGCACACTACACCTCCCCAGGGCTGAGGGGTAGGAGCAGGGAGTGACACGTGTCATTTTGATGACATGCCTATTACGCTGCCCCCATATCTCTGTGCATTCTCAATCCTAAAAATACTGAGTTCCTGGAACTGGGGACGTTTCTGCTCCTTGGAGAAACGCATGCCAGCTGGCAAAGAACCCACCAAGAGCCCATGTGCTGTTCAGTAAGGGAACAGCGACCACCCCTCCACCTGCCACCATCCCAGAGCCAGGCCCCTGAGGGAGGACGCAGCATGAGCCTTAGATCACCCATCAGCCTCCTGTCCAGTCAGGCCAGCAGGAGCTAGGAAGAGGCACAGCTGCCCCCAAATCCAGGAGTGAGAAGTCTCTCTGCCCTCACTGCACTCCCCCCACCCCCGTACCCGTGAAGTCAGCAGGTGAGCTGGACGCAGTGACTGCTACAGATCTAGTCATTCTGAGGCCCCAGCGTCTGCCAAATAACATCCTCTGTCCCCAGCACAGACAGATGCAGAAAAGAAACTTTTCCAGTTGCCTTCTGAATAGAGGGCAAAGGTGAAGCTCACCGCCCTAAACGGAGGAGGTGGGGCTTCCAGAAGCCACTCGGGGACCCTTCTTCCTAAACGCGGTTCCTACCCCCAATGCCCACCTGAGGGACTCAAGGTGAGTCCCTATTACACTCTAACCATTGATACCTTTAACTCCTCACCCAGTACTCCCTGGGCCAGGCACTGCACTAGGCCCGGGAGAGTCCGCGGATCACCCTCGCCCAGGAAATCAAACACAACTTCAGGTGCAAGGGCCATAAGGGTCTTCCTGACACCCCTAGTTTCTCCCTGACCGTGGAGCTGTGGATACTTCCACCTTTCCCTAGCTCAGCACCCAGACTGGAATCTCCGAAGCCTTGAAGTCCCTTGAGGAAGCACATCCGCTAGGGGGAAGGGTCTCTGCCTCCTTCCAAGGCCCCGTCACCACCGCCACCCCGTCCCGCACGGCACGGCCTGCAGCCTCTTCCAGTTCGCTCCCGGCGCCTAGCACGCCGCCCTGAGTTTATGAATCACTCCCTCCTGTCGCCGGCCTCGCCTCCGGAAGGCTGCGCACACCCAGACACACCGCCCAGACAGACACCCTGAGTTTCTACCCCAAACCCTCCCGCAGAACCCCGAGGACCAGCTGCAACGTCTGCTTTCTCCTCCCCACTCCTCGGCCTCGGGCCGTCACTCTTCAAAGCCCAGGCGTCCTGGCCTCTGCCTTGGGCACTTGGGCGGGGGACGCGTCCGTCTTATTGGAGGGCTGCGGGGCTGCAGACAAAGACGGTATATTAACCGAGAGGCCCAGAGACGAGGCTGATTTCAACGCCCCCGGCCCCGCGCTCCCACAAGTGTGCATCTGGGTGGGTGGCAGGCGCGTGGCCGGGCTGCGCACGCGAAGCTCTGCGAACCGTACGCGCGGCGTTCGTGGTTCCAGGGAGGAGAGGCGTGTGCCCGGAGGATGCAAATCGGGGTCCCGCGGGATGTGGGTGCAGCGTGGGGTTTTCCCAGAGCCGGGAACTCCCTCTCCCAGCCTTCAATCGTTCTCTTCTTCCAAAGTTTGGCGCGCTCGCCAGGACGCGCAAGGCGCGTTACGGTCGCTTCCCCCGACCCGGGACGAGGTTCCTGGGCCCGGAGCTCCACTTACCACGATCGCCGAACCTCCTCCGACCCGGGCGGATCCGCTCTCCCCCGCCGGCGTCCAGCGCGGGCCGCATCCGCTCGCGACTCGGGCTCCGCGCCGGGTTGCGCGCGCTCCCCGGGCGGCGCGGGGGAGGAGGGCGGAGGGCGGCGCGGCCGCGGGTCCCCGCGCCGGGGGAAGCGGCGCCAGGCGGACGCCGTCCTGCGCGGCTCGGCGATCGGTCCTCGCCCGCGCCCTCCCCGCGGTGGCCGCGCCGCGGTGGATTCCTGAACCGCGTCCAAGGCGCCCGGGAGCTCCCCCTTCTCCTGCTCCTCCTCCCCGCCTCACCCCACCCAGCTCCCAGCCCTGCACGGCCGGCAACTTGGGCGCCTTCGGCGAAGTTGGCGATGCCCTGGCCGCCCGCCACCAGGACTTCGGTGACGAAGGGGAGGAGCGAGAGGGAGGGAGGGGGCCCGCCCGGGGGCCCGCCCGGGGGCCCGCCCCGCCCCCGGGGGCCGCGCTCCCCGGGACCCTCTGTGGGCCTTTGTTCCCGAAGCGCACCCATCCCAGGGGAGCTGGGAGGAGCTCGGCCCCGGGGTAGGGACTGGCGGGGAGACTTTGTGCGCAAGGCCCCCCAGGAGGTCCCCACATCCGGGGAAGACCCGGGCTGCTCAGGTTCTCAGCCGCCCAACCCTGGGGAGGATCTTCCCGCCTCCTGAGTTAAGGAAGCTTAAAAATGGTTTCCCAGGTTTCCAGCGACCGCAGTACCCCTTCCTAGGCAGGGACAGGTCACCCATCCACCCCGTGCTGGTAACCAGTTCAGGGACTCCCGAATGCCAGATCCGGGTCCCTGGAGCCCAAACTGCTTGGCATTGTCATTGGACCCTGTGGGACACCTGGCATCTCTGTTGGGGGCTGCCAGGTGAGTGGGGACCCGTCACCTCTGGGCATGGAACAGTAGTCAGCCGAGCCAAAACCCCTTCCTAGAATGAGGGTAGAGCACTGGGAGCGAGAGCAGGGAATCGATCTCCCAGCACTTGCTGGAATCCTAGTGAATGTCAGGTCCGGAAAGTATCTTTGATCCCAGCTGGCAGGGCATTCCTCGGGAACTTCCTATCTTAGCATGCTGAGCTAATCCAGGCCTCTAAGACAGCGGTCCTGACATTTACTGAGGTAGTGCAGAATAGGGCTTAGACTCAGTGAGTTATGTCCTATAAAGAAGTAGCAAAATAAAAAAAAAGAAAAGGAGGAAACCTAGACATCTGTACTCGGTCCCCTCTGTCATTCTCAAAACTTGCAGACCAGAAAGGAGACCACAGGGAGTCACCAGACAGGACCAGCTGCCCGGGTGTTTCCTCCAGCTGTGGTTCTGCAGGTGGCAAAGCGGGTGGGGAGTGTGTTCCCAGACTGGGGCTGCAGGACAGGTGATGCAGGGCCCCCGGGGAGGGCATCATGTGTGCAGCCAGGGGCAGAGGGTCAAGGTCTAAGCCAGGACACTGGAAATGTTCATCCCAAAACAGCTTTGGGACTCAACTGCTTGCCATATGCTCAGCCAAGAGAAATGGTCTTATATTTTTACCCTGTTTGAAAAATGGAAAGAACTTTCCAGCACAGAGGCAGAACTGCAGAGGAACATCAGCACCCAGCTACCCACATGGATGGCATTCACTGAGGTCACCACCTTGAGCACAAAGACACCTGTCCCCAAAACAGCCTCCGAATGTGGCCATGGGAAGCACTGGATGAGTTCAAGCTGAGGGACACTTGTAGGACAACTGGCTTGTAATTTGAAATCAAGAGACAGGAAAGACAAAACTAGGCCGGCCGAGAAACTGATTCGGATGAGAAGGAACCAAACAGACAGACGGGACAGATTTTAGTGACAGGCTGTCATTCTGAGATGAGGTGACAAAAGACAAGAGACTTCTGTCTTACTGGAATCCTCTCTGGCTCTTCTTAGCTCTTTGCTCTGATGAACTCTGTGGGCAAATTGCAAGCCGTCCTGTGGAGGGGCAATGTCCAAGGGACTAGGGAGACCTTTTGGTCAACAGCCAGGAAGGAAGAGAGGCCCTACATCCAGCTGTGCGCAGGTCTGGGTGATCCCTTTCCACAATCCCAGGGGAGCCTCAAACAGGACTTTGAGCTACAGAACCAGCAACTGGATTAAGATCGCTGAGCCCGGAGACTGAGGTTCTAAGCATTATTTTCAGCTACCAAGCTCCAGGTCACTTGCTATGCAACTATCTATAGCTACTGTAACCACTAAGTGCCATGTGTCAATCTTAACTGGATCCCAAAACTGAAACAGCTCCTATGAAAGGTGGTATTTAGGTCATTGGCAAAAAAGGGCTGAGGACTGGCTACATGATAATTTTGTAACAATGTCAAGTTTCCTGAGCAGTAACTATTCATGGCTTTGTGAAAGAACTTTGTGTTCAAGACAAACAGGCACTGAAAGATTTAGTCATGATTTCTGCCCACTTCCAATAGAACAATAACAACAAAAACAATGTGTACTATCCGTATTACCTATAGCTCAGTTAAAGTTTGTTTATATATTGATTTATCTGTGAGATTTTTACTTTGTCTTGCTGTTTTGAGACAGGGTCTCGCTATGCAGTTCAAGCTGGTTTTGAACTCACTATGTACGGGAGACTAGCCTCAAATTCCTGGCGATTCTCCTGCCCCAGCCTCTCTGCTGCTGGGATTACAGTTGTGCACCACCACACCCGGCTCAATTTATCTGTTGCATAACAAATCACTCCCAAAAAGTAATGATATAAAATAATGAAAAGGTGCATCATTGTTATCGGGCTTAACTGAAATTGGCTGGAAGAGTCTTCTGCACCAAGTCTGAGAACTTTGCTGCATGCCGGGCTGGGCTGGGAATCGCAGGAAGGCTGCTCTCCCGGACATCCATCCTCCCTGCCCTAAGGGCAGCTCTGGGAATTGCACCCAGCAACCCAGCTAAAGCTGGGCCAGGCGAAATGGGCAGATGCTGGGACAGAGTCTAGAAGCTGGAGGGGAAAGGAAAAGAGGTTCCCTGGAGCTCAGCACTGGAGAATAAGCTCTTCTCTCTCCCCACGGCCCCACACTCGGCTTCCCGTGCTCCCACATAGTTTTAACCTAGGAGCTCACCTCAGGGTATCCTGAGGCAGAAAAGGAGGAAGAAAATGTCAGTTATTTACTGCAAAGTGCCAGGAGCTTGACCTGCATTATTTCATTCAGTCTTCACAGCAGCCCTGCACAAAAGCTCTTGTTATCCCCTTTGAAAAGAAGAGGATGAGACGGGCCTGTTGTGCATGCCTGTGATCCCAGCACTCAGGAGGCTGAGGCAGGAGCACTGTAAGGAGTTTGGGGCCAGCCTCAGCTATATAGAGAGGCCCATCCTCAAAAAAAACAAAAAGAGAAAAAAATGGAGGAAGAAGAAGAGGAGGAGGAAGAAAAAGACAAGAAAGGGGAAGGAGGAAAGAATCTGAGTCTCATCAAGCCCTTGGGCCTATAATTCTAAATTCTAATTTAAATAAATGCAAAAGACAGAGACACATTGTCTAAAGGATACTCAGGACTGAAGTAATCTCAACTGTGGAAAATTTTGCAGACAGAAGCCTCATATTTTTGAACAGCCACCAAATAAAGATTGCAAGGGGGTGGGGGAGAGAGCAGTAAGGGGAACTCCCAGACTAAAAGAGACTGAAGCAATGAGAAAGAGACCTAAGAAGTGCCGAGATGTGCTATCATTCCTGATGCCCCCAAGTCCTCAGAGTAGGTGGTGAGCACCTGACCTGGTGACCAGCTGCATCCATCAATGCTAGAATGCGGCTGGGTACTGCCACAGGCTTCCTTCCTTCCTTCCTTCCTTCCTTCCTTCCTTCCTTCCTTCCTTCCTTCCTCCCTCCCTCCCTCCCTCCTTCCTTCTTCCTTCCTTCCTTCCTTCCTTCCTTCCTTCCTTCCTTCCTTTCTTTGTAATGTTTTTTAAATAGAGTCTCACTATGTGATTCATGTCGGCTCTCAACTCACCATGTAACCCAGGCTGGCTTCAAACTTCTGGGAACCCTCTTGCCTCAGCCTCTAAGTGCTGGGATTGAAGGTGTGTGTCACCATGACAAACCACAAGTTCCCTTTCTTAACTGTCACTGCTCTCCCGATCTATGGCCTGGTGCTGTCAGCGTACCCTCGAAATCCCTCAAGCCTTTCCTTGGGGTCTCGGTCTCTCTCCTCCCCACCTGCTAAATGAACCTGAAAGTCCCTCCCACGGCCCCTAGCTGGCATGTTCCTGCTGGCTCAAGGGCTATATCTGTTAACTTTTTCATACCCCTTGCCTCTAAAGGTGATTTCCTATCCGTGTTTAGAATAAGCCCTAAAGACCCCACAAGAAGCCATGCATGGCGGAACACACTTGTAATCCTAGCACTCTGGAGGCTGAGGCAGGAGGATCGCTGTGAGCTCCAAGCCTATATAGGGAGATCCTATCTCAAAAAACCAAACCACACAAAAAAAATCTGTGGAGTGAGAAGGAGTGGGTGCGGGTATAGATGGAAGGTGAAGGCTGCAGAGGTCCCTGTTGAAGCTGGCAAGGGGTCCCTGGGCGGCCTGCACTGCACCCTCCTTTCTACTGTGTGCGTGGCTGGAACGCGGCTGAGCCATGGTGCACACAAGAGCCTGTGGGGTTCATCCCCGGTGCCACCAAAAACTAAATAACCTTGCATAGGAGGTGCAAGGCTGCACGTCTGTGCCAAAGAGGGGACCCGGCCACCTTGGCCTGGGGCAGAGGCAGAGGCAGGCGGCACAGCCAAGAGAAGGGACAGCCACTTCAGGGCAGAGGGGACACAGCCAGCCAGGAAAATGCTGAGCCAGGCTGGTGAGGAGTTGGGCCACGTTTCAGGGAGCACAGGGGGACACATGGGAGGGTTTGCAGCAGAGCACAAGCACAGTGAATTCCCAGTCCGGGAAGGGCCTGAGGGGCCAGCACAGTGGGGCCTGCAGCTAGGCCTGTGGTGGCCCAGCCCAGGAGTGGCAGTGGGAAAGGACAGCGGCAGTCATCAGGCCTGGGCTGTTTGGATGTGACAGAAGAGGAGGAGAAGAGGTGAGAAAGCCAGGTGTGGTGACACATGCCTGTCATCCCAGCATTCTGGGAGGCTGAGGCAGGAGGATGCAAGTTCAAACCCAGCCTGGAATACTTAGCAGCTTAGTGAGATCTTGTATCAAAATAAAACATAAACACAGCACTGAGGATGTAGCTCCATGCAAGGGCCCTGAGTTCAATCCCTAGTAGTGAAAATTTTTAAAAATTTAAAATAATAAATAAAAGGGAAGTAAACAACAAGCTCCCAAAATGAGCAGGGGCTTGTCATTAATAAATTTATTTCATAAACTGGGTGTGGAGGCACGTGTCTGTCATCCCAGCACCTAGGAGACTGAGGCAGCCTAGGCTACACAGTGAGTTCAAGGCCACCCTGAACTGCATGGGGAGACCCTGTCTGAAAAAATGAAACAAAACAAAACCCCAAGAAGCTCATTTTCCTTCTCACAGACCCTTAGAGGGAGATTGTGGTTGTCTTAGCCTGGATCTCAAAGACAGCGAAAGGCTTCTGTCTAGTGTGTTTTTAGGGAGCCGACCCCAGGGAGCAGCAGGAGAGGGGTCAGGGGAGTGACGCAGGGTTGTCACGCAGCTGGCCCCGCCTGTCCTTTTAAATGAATGTTCAGTTCTGTGAAACATCTTCCTATCCCAGCTACTCTGGAGACTTTGGCAGAGGACCCCAAGTTCAAGGCCAGCCGGGCAGCTTAGCTGTCTCAAAATCAATAGAAACGACTAGGGGTGTAGCTCTCCGCCACTAGGTGCTTGGTCGGCCCATGCGAAGCCCTGGATTCATCTCCAGTGCCACAAAAGAAGAGAAGACGGAGGAGAAGGAGGAGGGAAGAGAAGGAAGCAGTAAGTCGCACCCTGGACACACAGGCCGAGAGGAGGAGGGAGGAACGTGTCCACCAGCTGCCCTCTGGCACTCACCCACCAGGCTTCAGCCCCCCACACCCCGGGCCCAGCAGGGGAGACGGGTGCAGAGTCCCGGGGCTCCCCTGCTTCCCTGTCAATGGCGACGCCCAGGCGTGGAGGCCCAGGCGCGCAGCAGGCACCCAAAGCCCGCCAAGCTGGTCGCCACCCGTGCCAAGCCGGTGGCCACTGCTCTGCTTGGACTGAGCGGCCGGAGAGTCCAGAGCAGCGGAAATGGTGTCTCCAGTGCGCAGACCCCGTGTGGCCGCCCACGCGCGGAATCCCCGCTCCTCGGGACCCCGAGGCAGGAGGGTCAAGGGTTGGAGGCCAGGCTGGGTAACCGACCGAGCAAGGCCTGTCTCAAGAGAAAACTAAGCAGCGGCTGGCGTGTGACTCAGTGGCAGAGGTGCCTGCGGTTCAGCTCCCAGCACCAGCCCAGAGGCGGCGGCGCAGACACGCTGCGCTCCTCCTCCGCCAGCTCCTTTCTGCAGGCTGGACACAACGCTCTGCAGGCCGCGCGACCAGCGGCAGCAGTGGCGGGATTCACACCCTGTTAGTCTGGCCCTAGAGATTGCTATTTTTTTTTTTTTTTTTTTTTGGTACTGGGGATCAAACTCACGACCTTGCACTTGCCAGGCAGGCGCGTAAGCCACTGAGCTAAATCCCCAGCCACTTATTCTTAGTCAGATTCCAAGCTGTCTGGTGATCCCATACCCCCACCCTTAGGGGGGCTAGGGTTTCCCGAGGCCTTTCTAAGTTCAGGGGAAATAGAGGCATCAAGATGGGCTGACTGAGAAGGAGTCAAGGGCTATGGTTTGGGCCTTTAAGTGTCTCCCAAAAACCCATGTTAAAGGCTTAGTCCAGGCGGAAGGGTCAGCACAAGCCTGTAATTCCAGCACTCGGGAGGCTGAGCCAGGAAGATGTGCAAAGCCAGCCTGGGCTACATAGAGAGTTCAAAGCCAGCCTGAACCAGATACCGAGACCCTGTATCAAAAAACCCCCAAAACAACAACAACAAAAGAAATAAAGAGAAAGAAAGAAGAAAAGAAAAGAAAAAAAAATGAAGGAAGAGAAGAAAAGGGGAGGGGAAGGAAGGGTCAGGCAGGGAAGAAAAACAGAGGGGGGGGGAAGGGAGGGGAGGGGAGAAGAGAGAAGAGAAGAGAAGAGAAGAGAAGAGAAGAGAAGAGAAGAGGAGAAGAGAAGAGAAGAGAAGAGAAGAGAAGAGAAGAGAAGAGAAGAGAAGAGAAGAGAAGAGAAGAGAAGAGAAGAGAAGAGAAGAGAAGAGAAGAGAAGAGAAAAAGGCTTGGTCTCCAGCTCCTGGCTCTTTGGGGAGGCGGCGGGCCCTTTAAGGGGCGGGGCTTAGTTGGAGACCGGTGCTGGCCGGGAGCCCCAGAGATACTGGGATCACTGCTCCTGTCTCCCCTGCTTCTGGGCCACCTGAGGTGAGCAGTTTTCCTGCCACCTGCTCCTGTCATGATGTCCTTTGCCACCATTGGCCCGGGTGATGGGGACAAGCGTCTGTCCTCTGTGTAAGGTGCTTCTCCTGGGTCTTTCATCACAGCTCTGGAAAGCTGATGAACATGTAGGGAAAGAAGGAGAGAAAGGAATAATTACAACCTGCAACGTGGCTTCATTTGCTCGCCCAGCAGGTGCCCGTTCTGTGCCTCTGTGTGTCTGGAGCTGGGGACGTGGTAGACCTGCTACACTGCCCCGTGCTGGGAGCACTCATGGGGCAGGGAGACAGACAGACTGCAGAGCCAGGCAGCCAGGGTGCCAGGAGGCCAGCAGGGCAAGGACATGCCACCTGCTACTGTGACCTTTCTGTGCCTCAGTTTCCTCATCTGTAGGATGGGCCAATAACAAACTACACTGCAGAGGTGCTTAGCATAGAGCCTGGCTCACCATGTGACAGAGCTCACTGCCATGGTCACCTGCAGGAGAGGTGGGGGAGGGACATCTTGTCCACAGAGATGCCCCATGTGGCTGCTGAAGAGGCCACTTGCTCCTCCGCCATGCCATCCCTCGTCAGGCTTCTTGGGGTGCCCTCTGCCTTCCCTGGTCAGCCTGCGGAGGTGCTGGTGGGAGGTGAAGGCTGGGTTACCTCTATTCCCTGGGCGGCCCCTCCTCCCAGCTCTCACTGGCTCCAGGGGCTCCTGCTGCTGACCCTCCCTGGCTGCTTCTCTTCTGTGCCGCCCCAATCCTGCCCACAGCTCTGCCCCCTGTGCTTCCATGACAGCCTCTTAAATGTGCCAGGACCCTGACTCAGTAAGATTGAGTAGGTGTGGGCCCGGTGGCACACACCTGTGATCCCAGCAATTGAGAGACTGAGGCAGGAGGATCGCTGAGTGTTTGAGGACAGCCCAAACAACAAAGCCAGACCCTATCTCAAAACAGAACAAAATCCCTTGGGAGGCTGAGGCAGGAGGGTCTCTGCAAGTTCGAGGCCAGCCTGGGCTACCTAGTGAGTTCAAGGACAGCCCAAACTACAAAGTGATCCCCGGTCTCAAAACAAGAAAGATTTGAATCGGTGTCCCTGGACAAAAACTTTGGCAGCAGGAACAGCATGTGCAAAGGCACATTCACTCAGTCATCAACCTAAAACCACCTGCCTAATTTGCGAGGCCCAGCTTGAAAATTAAAGACGTGGCTCTGCTTATTCTGAAGAACTTCCCGGTGATAGCAGCGACAGAGTATTAAACTGGGCGAGGGGCTCTTGTCAGCCCAGGGTCCTGTGCAGTTGCACACCCTGGACTGACGCTGACCCTGCCACCAGCAGACACTTGCGTTTCTCCCGTGTGCTGAGCTCAGGATGCTGGGAGGAGTGGTTAAGGTGTTGGACTGGGTGCAGAGCTCAGGCGAGCAGCAGACTTCTGGGGGCGCTAGGAGGCTGGCTGGGCTGGGCAGGAATAGGGGCGGGGACCAGAGCGTGGGATCTGTGATGGTCCTGGAGAGAAACAAAGAGCCTGATCCTCAGCAGAAACCAGGCAGATAGAAAAGAGGACACATTTGGTATCTCTTCTGAGAAATAAATTGGGGCTGGGTGTGGTGGCACATGCCTGTGATCCCAGCATTTAGGAGGCTGAGGTAGGAGGGTTGCTGAGACTTCAAGGCCTACCTGAAGCACATAACGAGACCCTGTCTCAAATCAAACAAAACAAACAAAAAAGATGTCACATCACTAGAAGGAAGCCAAGGGCCTGGTTTCCATGGTGACCAGTGTTCTACCCGGGGTTGGCAAGGGACACACCGGCCCTCTCACTGTGGGTACAGGCCAGGCAAGGGACACCTGGCTGGTTCAGGTTGGGGAAAGGCCGATTGCACTGAACTCACTTCCAGGTGGCCACATTAGTGCCCCCAGCACTCGGATGGGTTTTGCTGCCAGGCTCAGGGAGACCCCGGTTGCCCCCATCCCAGGTCCCTATACCCTGGGAGCTGTGGGTGTTGTGGCCGGGCTTCTCATTTCCAGGGCTGCTGAGCTCACAGGCGGCTGTGATGGATAAAAATAACTCCAGACTGACCGCGTGATGGAGGGTGAGGAGCCACTCAGCCCTGGGAGGACAGGATGGCTATGGGTGTGGCAGAGCCGGGCACTGGTGGCTCCCCTCTGCACATAACTCCCTCTGCCCTGTGTGTCTGTCCCGCAGAGCCACTTGTCCAAGACAGTCAGAGGAGAAACAGGTTATAAAATCGTACAGTCTGTTCCTCAAGTCTCTCACCTCCATGGGCTACAAAAAAAAAAAAAAAATCCTGGAGCAATATTGTAGGGTCCTGGAGAAAGCATATAGTATCCGGTTTTATTTTTTTTAATGATTTTTTTGGTTTTGTTTCCTTTTGTTGTGGCTACAGGTTTCAGCTCTGTAGCCCAGCCTGGCTGTGAACTTACTACATGGCCCAAGCTGGCCTCAAAACTCACGGTGACCCTGCTGCCTCAGCCTCCCAAGTGCTGGGATTATAGGCATGTGCCACCACACTGGGTTTAAGGGTTGTTTTTGTAAAATGTGCTAAAAAGAGGTAGGCACAGTGGTGCATGCCTCTCATCCCAGCACTCTGGGAGGCTGAAGCAGGAAGATCACAAGTTCAAGCCCAGCCTGGGCAACTGTTACAGTTTGTGTCTGGATGTTCCCCCAAAGCCTCATGTAGTCATGGGGGGAGGCTCCTAGAGTTTGTAATTGATTCATGATCCAGTGCTGGAATTAGGGGCGTGAGTGCTACACCCACCCTAGGGCGGGTAGCCTGCATGCAATATAAGAGAAAGAAGGAGCCTTGTTCTCATGCGCCTTCTCTTTTTCTCTGGTTGCTTTTGCTGTCTTCCACCACTATGAACTGTCACCCTTCTGCCATGGCACCCTGCTTTGGAGCCATCTGACTAGGGACTGAAACTTCTACAAACTGTGAGCTAAACAAACCTTTCCTCCTTTAATCTATGGAGGGATTTTGTCTCAGTATTTTGTCTCAGTAACAAGAAAAGTAAGATACAACGGAATAGCATTCATCCACTGAAAAACATTAGCAGTGCTTTGCAACACGGGTGAGCCTGGCACAGACAGCTGACTGTACGTGCTCTCACTCACATGTGGAAGCTGAACGTGTCGATCGCGTCCACACATAGAGAACTCAGGGCAGGAGTGCGCAGGGGTGCACAGTGGCCGGGAAGGCGGTGGGGTGGGATGGGCTGGCTCACGGATGCGAATTCCAGGTATCACGGAGGAAGGTACCACAGAGGCGCAGCTGTCACAGGCTAACGACTGGGACTCAGAAAAAGGATGGAGCAATAAGTTCTGGAGTCTGGTGCGGCACGGTAACTGCAGACAGTTATTTACTGTCTATTTCAGTATAATCAGGAGAGGCAGCGTTGGAGGGGTTTTGTTTTTAGTTTTTGATTTTGTTTTGTACCGAGAATCAAACACACAACCTCACACTTGCCAGGCAGGCGCTTATGCTGCTGAGCTAAATCCCCGGCCCTTGGATATTCTTAACAAAGGACATGTGTTTGAGCTGATAGACGTGCAGACTGTGGCTTGATTGGATGTCACGCATTGTATATGTGTATCAAAGTACCGCACCAAAGCCCTGAACGTGTGACCCAGGCTCCCCTGCCAGGTCCTCAGCCCTGTGGAACCCACCCGGCCCTGCCCAGCTCCTGGCCTGCCTGTGTTAGAGCATTAAACTGCACACTTGGAGTTTTTGCTTTTCTTTCACAGGTATGGTTTCCTTTCTTTTCTTTTTGGTGTTTTTAGAGACAAGGTCTGACTTTGTAGTATGGGCTGACCTTGAACTCACTATATAGCTCAGACTGGCCTTGAATGCATGGCAATTCTTCTGCCTCAGCCTCCAGACTTACAGGTGTGCATCAACACACCTGGCCACAGTCTAAGACACATGAGTGGTTGTGAGTTCATTTACAGTGTCACAAACCACCACCTCCACCTAGTTCCAAGCCATTTTCATCTCCTCATGAGTGGCTCCCGGTTCTCCCTCCTGCAGCCCCTGGTAACCACTGATTCCCTTCTCTGCGGATTTGCCTGTTCTGGACATTTCCTATAGATGGAAGCCTATTGCAGGTGACGTTTGGTGATGGCTTCTGTCACCTAGCATCACACCGTGCAGCACGTGTCAGTATGTTGTTCCTTTCCATCGCTGTGTAATTTTTTACTGAACTGGCCTCCTTCCAGAAGAGGGGACCCAGCACTTTCCCACCTCACCCTTTGCACAGAGCTCTGCTTCCATCACTACCTGCTCCACCCCTACACCCTCTTCACGATGCTCTCTCAGCTCCCAGCACAAGCTAGAGCACCCCAGAGCACCCCATGACCATCACAGCCTCCAACCAAGTGTGCATGGTGCTGACTGACTGTTGTGTGGTGAGACGGCCTCACTAAGTCACTACTAAATTATCTAGGTTGGGATCGAACTTGTGATCCTCCTGCCTCAGCCTCCCAGAGTGCTGGGATTGACTCAACTTTTATCATAAAGTTTTTGTGGCCAGCTGGCCTCTCCCACTAGATTAGAATCCCCCCTGGGCAGGGCCTGGGCCCCTGTTGCTCCTTACTGTGCCCTTGGGATGAGTACAGCACCAGGCACTCAGCACTCAGCACACCATCCAGCATCTTTTCTTGATTGCAAGTGAATGTATTTATTATTTTTTTATTTTTATTTTGAAGGTAGTAAAATACAACAGAACAAAGCCAATCAAGACAAAGCAGTGAATTTGATACAGAACCTCACAGCAGGTTACCGGGGTAACAGTAACAGGTACCATAGCATATCTCATTATCTTCACAATAGTTGTCCATTCAATCAGGTATAGCAAAATCAAACCAAAGACAGGACATTATAAAACCAATTGGGCTGGGGATTTAGCTCAGTGGCATAAGCGTTTGCCTGGCAAGCATGAGGTCGTGAGTTCGATCCCCGGTACCAAAAGAAAAAAAAGAAAAGAAAAAAAAAGAAAAAACCAATTGAGAGAATATTGAGTAGAGAAATACAATTAATCGTAATGAAACAAAATAGTGAAAAAAACACATTTGCCTTCAAACAGAAGATGGAAGGAGATGCCCCATATTTGCTATATTGCATACGGTCATCCTCCCAGGAGATGCTCAGACCTCTGCCCCCGTTGCTAACCGGCTGGGGGGTGGGATGTTTGAGTCCCAGCCCGAGCACCTCAGCGGTAGGCTCGCGGGAGCCCCTGACTGGGTCTCCTGGCTCTCGCTGGAGAGAGGCGCTCACCAAGAGGGCGGGCGAGTTGCTCCTTTGTGCAGCGGCCTGGGTTCCACCCTGGCCGGTTCTCAGCATCTGTCGACTGGATCTGTGAACGTGTTTATTAAGCCTTCTGGAGGCCAGAAATTTTATACAAACCAGGATCCCCAGGGCCGAGTGCGGTGGTGGCCAGCTTGCCAGTGACTCACTGCGCCGCTGCTCCTCCTTTTTTTTTTTTTTTTTGCCAGGCAGGTGCTGTGCCACCAAGCTAAATAAGTGACCCATTCATGTTGTTCTTAAACTCGCTATGTGGTGCAGGCTAACTAGCCTCAAGCTCATAGCAGTCCTCCTGCCTCAGCCTCCGAGGGCTGGAATTTTTTTTCTTTTTGAGACAGGGTCTCGCTATGCAGTTCAGGCTGGCCTTGAACTCACTATATAGCCCAGGCTGGCCTGGAACTCAAAGTGATCCTCCTGCCTCAGCCTTTCAAGTGCTGGGATTCCAGGTGTGTGCCACCACACCGGCTGCTGCTCCTAATTCTGTATCCTCCAGGTGCCATAGGTTTGGGATTAGGGATGAGCCCCCCGCTAGGGCTGCTAGACTTGCTGAGGGTGGTAACGCGGGCGTCTTCCCTGTGGGCAGCTCGGGCGGGTTATTCTGCCTTGCCTGGGGGCTTCGGAGGACCGAGTTAGCACGGGGACTACTGTGTTCTTCTGCCCCCTGGTGGTAACCTTTGGGATAGCAAATGATCCCTGCTTCACCTCCTGGGCGCTATGCTCAGAGTGACCACCAGAGGGCAGTGTTCTCAGCACGCTCCTATTAATAAATTCTTCAACCCCGGCTTTTTTAAAAGGTAGATTACTGAGGATGGAAAGAGAAATTAAAATGTGTTATGTGCATGTATCAACCCAAGGAGAATATAGTCACGTACTGCAAACATGTACTCACAGAAATTCTGAAAAACAGGAAAATAAAAGTAGTCAAGGCTGGCCGGTTGGAGCAAATCGCAAGGTGTGGAAGTGTCAGAGCTGAGGACCGCGCGGGTCAGTTCCGAGGTGGCGGGAGGGAGGACGGACCCGCTCACCTGCTAGGTCTCGGAGGCCCGTCGCAGTGTCTCTTTCCATTTGCAGAAGGCCGGGAAAATCATCCTGCAATTACCATCTGTAGTTTGAACTAGTTTGAATGATTCTAGTTGTGCTAAGTGAGAAAAGTTAGTATCTCAGGAAATATCTTTTAAAAATATAGACCGTATTACCTTTAGCTTAAAAAACATAATAGTTCATTATATCTCGTTTTCTATTTCTAGCTACTCCTATAACAAACTAAAAGAACTAAGTCCGTTTGATGGGAAAACGTGGAATCTGGCCTAAAAACTCCAGAGCAATTTTTAGCCAGGCTGGTGGCACCGCCTATAATCTTAGGATGCAGGAGGCTGACACAGGAGGATTGCCACGAATTTGAGGCTAGACTGGGTTACACAGTAAGTTCAAGGCCAGCCTGGACCACATAGCAAGATGCTGTCTAAAAAAAAAAAAAAAAAAAGAAAAGAAAAGAAGAAGAAGAAAAAAAGAAAAGAAGAAATTTCCAAAGGCTTTTGTTTGTTTGTTTGTTTGTTTTGGGTTTTTTTGGTCTTGTTGAGACAGGGTCTCGCTATGCAGTTCAGGCTGCCTTGAGCTCACTTTGTAGCCCAGGCTGGTCTTGTACTTGCCACGATCCTCCTGCCTCAGCCTCCGGAATGCTGGGATTACAGGTGTTCGCCACCAGCCCGGCTAAAGTATATTTTCTATACTATAGTTTTACAACCTTTTAAGATATACTATATATGTGGATATATATTTGATTTTATTTTAAAGGGAATAAAACAAAACAAAGTGAAACAAAACGGAACAGTGAGAATCCAATACTGGATTTCAAAACTAAGACAGAGGGCCGGACCTGGAGCTCAGCAGCACAGAGCTCGCCCGGCAAGCGTTAGGCCGGGAGTCTGATCCCCTCCCCGCAAAAACAAAAACAGCAACAAAACACCACGAAAACAGTAGTGAATCTGCCACGTTACTCTGTTGCATACTGTTACCCTCTACATTGCTGCTCAGCCCACTGGCTTTAGGCTGCAAAGTCAATTAATCAATACAAGTGCTAGGTTGTTCCTTTATTCATCTCAGTCTTCGTCTGTGTTCCTCTGGATCAGCTGGTCATTTATCGGGGTGCAGGGTGGGGAAGTGTTGCTCTTCTCACCCGGGGTCCCCCACGCCCGCGGGCTCATGGGAGCGGGGCACATGGCTTCTGTCTAGTTCTGCCCTGGCTGGCGGGGCCTTCACTGGCTCACTAGATGTACTTTATATATCCTTGAATTCAGAGCAATGCTCCTGTCTCAGCCTCCTGGGTGCTGAGATTGCAGGCATGTGTCACCTTACCCAGCCCTAAAATCACCTATTTCACACAGTTGTCATGTCTGCTCAGGTTCTTCATCTGAAACTGTCTTTCTGCCTTTTTTTGTCTTGCTCTACAGTGACAATTGTTGAAGAATACAGGCCCCATTGTTTCCTAAGTAAGTGTATACATTTGGGCAGAAACGCCGTCCTGACGTACTCTATCCACCACACCAGGGCGCACTTAACGTTGGCGAACAGTATCAGGAATGGTGCTTCTGTTCTTAAACACTTGGCAAAAGTGGTTGCTGTGAGATTCATACTTTCTTTTTCCCTCTGTATTTAATAATATTTGAGACTGCATGGATGTCCCATTCCTTGATAAATTTTCTACAAAAAAAGTAATGGCGGCTGGGCATAGTGTAATCCCAACATATGAGAGGCTGAGGCAGGAGCATTGCTGTGAGTTCAAGGCCAACCTGGGCTACATAGTGAGACCCTGTCTCAAAAAAAAAAAAAAAGCAATAGCTGCATTTTACACAGCTTTATTGAGCTGTAACTCATTCATCCACTACAAACTTCATGCAAGCACGCCATCCAATGCTTCTAGCATGGGCTGCGTGACCGTTGCTATGGTGACTGGGAAACACATTTCCATCAGTCCCCAAAGGAGCCCTTTGGGAACTGCCCACTCGCCCATCTTCTGCCCTGTGTCTGCCATCTGCCACTGTCTCCTCTGTGGTCCGCTCCAAGCTGAGACTCCGGGCGCACAGTGCTTGGTTTCTGTGGCCCTTGCCTTTGGCTCACTGCAAAGCCATGTTCCGGGGAGCAGGTGAAACCTCATGTATTCCATACTGAGCTGGTGGCCTTTGGATGTCTCCTTCCTGTTTGCTTAAGGTGCCCGGGCTCAGGCCAGGCACTGCACACTAAGCCAGCGCTTCCTAGGTGCTACCCTCAGCCTGCTACCCTCAGCTCCAGGAATAGTAATTCTACAAACGTTCATGCCTGAGTTTTATGCTGGATATATGTGCTCGTTTCTCTTAGGTAGATACACTGGGAGAGGAATTGTTCATGTTTAATATTGTTGAGGACCCTCCACACTTCAGTCCACGGTGGCTTCACTGGTTCACCTTCCATCTACAGCGAGTGAAGGTTCTAGTTTCCCCGTTTCCTCGACAGCAATTGTCATTGTTGTCATTTCTATAGTAACCATCTTGTTGGGGTGTGAAGTGGTGGCCTAATGGACCCCTCCTTTGTGAGACAGTCTCACTCTAGTTCAGGCTGGACTTGAGCTCACTATGTGGCCCAGGCTGGCCTCGAACTCAAGGTCTCATCTCAGTGTCCTGAGGGCTGGGACGACAGCCAGTACCTCCTTAAAAAGAATTTTTTTGTGCTTTTTTAGTCCTGCCTCCCTCTTTTCAAATTAAACACATAAGCTCTTGCTTCTCTGCTTTTTGATCTTGGAACACTTTTACATTCTTAAGAACTGGAGCTCCAGAGAATCATTAATTTACCAAAATGTCACATTAATTAAAACATTACATATGAATATAAACTGGAAATGATCTTCATTTCCAGAATTGAAAAGAAACTCATGAGACAATAACATGTTTTACATTTTTGCAATTAACTTCAAGGACTCTCCTGGCGGGATGCTGGGTCTTCCCATCTGCTTCCGCTTTCCGTCTGTTGCAATAAGTTGTTTTGATTGAAGAAAATTCGACCCCAAATGAACGTGCATTCAGGAAGGAGAAGTATTTAAGGACTTTTTCAGATAATTGTGGGTATTCTTCTTTGATGCTGCACCAAAACTACCAAAGTAGTAGTTTCTTTTTTTCAGGGGTGGAGGGTGAGATAGGGAGGTTCAGACTGACCTCAAACTTTCTGCGGATCTTCCTGCCTCAGCCTCCCAAGTGCTGGGGTTACAGGTGTATACCCACACACCCAGCTGTCAGAGCAGTCCTTTCTTACAGGTCATTGCAAAATGTTGGGACACAGTTCAGAGCAGGGTGCTTGCCTACCACACACTAGGCTGTGGGGTTGGTCCCCAGGACTGTGGAAAGAAGCCAGAGGGTAATTGCAGCAAGGACCTGGAAGCCACGTGTGGACCAATTTGTGCTCACTTACAGGGTCTGCCTGGTACTCAGGAGCAGAGATTTTACCCATGCGTGACTCCGCGTGACTTCACATTACTGAGCTGAAGATGGGGTTCATCCTAGCACGCAGATCTCCTGAAAGACGGCACACACGAAGGACGTCAGAAGGTGTCCATTTCCATCCTCACTAATGCGCCTCGGCCACCTCGTCTGGAAGCTGAGGCTCTGGGCACCGTCCCACTCACTGTGGTGGATTACGGTTCCCTAGTGGGAATTTCCCTTGAGAGCCCCTGGGCAGCGGCCCTGTCCGTCATTTTCCTGGGAGGGACAGCTGCCCTGCGCTCCCTGCTGGCACTGTCTGTCTGCAGAGCACCGGGTCTCAGCAGCCACGTCTGTTCCCACTTCCTGAGCCGGGCAGAGTGGTGCATGCCCATGAAAATTCTGGGGCTACTTAGTGAGACCCTGCCATCAAGTCATCGAGACTCTGTTCAGTGACAGTGGCACATACTATTATTGTGAGGCCAGCCTAGTTTGGGGCCATGGGCTGGCTTGCTGCTAAGGACTTAGGGGAAAGCAATCCTGACCTACTGTATGTCTGGTACAAATTCATGTTCTCTAAAATCACAGAATGAATTTGAGGAACAATGGAGGTCAAGAGCAGAAATATTTATTGAAAGAAAACTTCTGTCTGAGAGAGAGGCAAAAGGGGTCCTAAGCGGGTTACCAAAGACTCTGCCTCTTCTAGGGACTTTCATAGAGCAAAACCATGAGGTGAGAGGGGTCCAAGGTGGGCATAAGGCGGGACAGAACTGTGGTCAACCAATGAGATTAATTGCTCAGGTAAAATTGATTAAACCAGGAGCAAATGGGGGAGCGAGTCAGGTAGTAGGCGGGCATGCTTAGCAGCAGTGACGCTTCCGGTAGGGGGGTGGGATGCTGACTCCTGACTTCCTGGGGTGATAGAGAACTATTTGGACTGTGGATCCTTAGGGTGTGTTGTAGTTGCTTTGCCTTTTGTCTTGAGAGCTGGCCCACAGCAGGAGGTGTTTGTCTCCTCAGAGGTCCCAAGGTATCTGAACTTCTGCTCTGGCTCCTTTTGGGGCCCAAGCCCTGTCTGACTGCCTATGTTTCTAACTAACTCAGCTGCCTGTAACACTAGGGCTCCAGAGGGTCCCCTGGGGGGCTGTAGAGCATCACAGTGAACAAACACTGCCCAGTGCCACCAGGAGAGGGATCCCGGGACTTGAGAGCCGTAGCCTGGCCGTGGTCTCACCGATGCTGGCAGTGACACTGCCCACAGTGACTCTCTGCCACTTACGGCAGCGCCCCAACTCAGGCAGGCTGAAGGCTACAAAGAAAGTCCTAAGTGGGTGCTGTAAATGTCTCTGCCTCTCCCTGGGCAAAGGCCCTGGCCACGCCCACAGCAGACCTACAGTGAGCAGTGTCCAGTCCCCCACAATGACAGCTGCACTGGGTGGTGGTTTCCTGGGACAGCGAGGCTCACAGAGCCCAGGAAGAAGGTCGAGGCTGGCGCTGGGGAGCTCGCCCAGTGCAGCTCTCCAAGTTGGCGTAGAGGACGGTGGTAGAGGATGAAGAGATGAAGATAAGAGTCAAAATGCAGGAAGCCGAGGTCAGGTGGAGCCCTCTCTCCTGATGGGAGCTGCCCAATGGCTGCCAGGCGTTCATTTATACAATCAGCTCGAGGCTGGTAAGAGGCAGCCCCTCTCCTAGTGGGGCAAAGGACCTAACAGCTTGCTTGTCTGGCTCGCCTTGGGCGCCGTGTGCGCTGGGGCTGGCCTTGCTCTCACCCCACCTGCTCCCCACGCCTGTTATTCCCTTCCTTCCCTCCCCGCTTCCTGTCTTTCCTGGAGCTGGAACGGAAGCCTGGGCTTTACCTCTGAGCAGCAGCTCCCGCCCTAGGTTGTCCTGTTTCCAAAGAGGTTAAAATTCTTGGCCAGTCCCCCTACCAAACACAGGGAGCCTGACACTCATTTGTGAGCTTAGTGTTTTGTGCACAAATAAGCCGGGTGTGGTGAGGCACCCGTGTCATCTCAGCACTGCGAAGCTGAGGCAAAAGGATCACAAATTGGAGCCTCCCTGGGTAGCTGAGCAATTCAGTAAGACTCTGTCTCAAAGTGGGAGATGGGGCTGGGAATGTAGCTTCCGGCAAAGGCCCTGGGTTCGAGTATGAGTCTCACCAAATAAATCAAATGCAATGTGCAAGTCTAGCAACAGTCGTGTAGGTGTAAACCGCAGCTTGAGTTCCCCTGAAAGCACCCTGGGAGGGCTCGCTGGAGGCCAGTGAGTGGCCATGGGGCCAGCACGGGCTACCTCAGCCCAGGTAGCCCAGAACCCCCAGAGTTTCACAGGAGGTGCCCCACCTGGGGAGGCCCTAGGGACTTCAGCCCTGGAGCCGAGGACTTTGCAGCCATGAACCCCTGTGCAGGTGACCGAGACCAGCCCTCTCCGGCGCCAGCTCGCTCACGGCCTGTGGCTGGCTGCAGGGCACCGCGCATGTGCCGCAGAATTTGCCCGCCCTGGAAGCCGCAGGATTGTCAGGTCCTGAACCGTCTGGACAGCTGGACAGCAGAGGGTGGGTTTCCACACTCCGGAGTGGCCCAGGCCTCCCCCAGGGGCAGCATCCTCTTTTTTTTTTTTTTTTTGGTACTGAGATCAAACTCAAGGCTTTGCGCTCGCCGGGCAGGCGCTTTGCTTCGGCTCCTCTTCGCGCGATTCCCCCTCACTGTTGATGCCACCTCTTCCACGCAGCCTCCAGGAGCCCCTAAATCTGCCCAGAGCCTTTGCCCCTCCCCATCACTGCCCGTGGGCCTCTGTTCTCAGTGCGTTTCGAGGCAGGGGGTCACCAAGCTGGGCAGAGGGAGGGAAGAGGTGGGGGAGCTGGGCAGCACCTGGGAGGGGTCCATAGAGGAGCAGCAGTAAGCGAGAGGCCGCAGGCCTGAACCCCAGCACTCGGGAGCCCTGAGGCCGGGGGCCCCAAGATGGCCCCTACAGACCAGGGAGCCGGGCCTCCCACCGTGCAGGGTAAACTGAGGCCCAATCCCAATGTGCCATTTCTGGGGCAAGGCCGGGCAGAATTTTTTGTTTCTGGAGTCTTAAGGCAAAATGTTTCCCAGACTATGCTCACCACACTGCCAATTCCACTGTGACTCACAGCAGAAATGTCAGCCCAGCCCGGTGGTGCACTTATAATCCCTGCACTGTGGGAAGCCGAGGCAGGAGGATGGAAAATTCGAGCCCAGCCTGGGCACTTGAGAGCCTTATTGAGAGTCTGTCTCAAAATTTAAAAAGGGGCTGGGGTTGTTGCTCAGGATCAATCCCCAGTGCTGCAAATAAAATATATAGCTGGGTATGGTGGTATAATCTGAGTACTGGGGAGGCTGAGGCAGGAGAATTCCTGCAAATTCAAGGTCACCCTGGGCTACATAGTGAGTTTAAAGACAAACAAAATTGCATAGTGAGATCCTGCCTCAGAAAAACCAAAATAAACAAATAAATAAATAAACAAATAAAGCAGAGATTCAGTGTCAAGAACTCCAGGGCTTCTGTGGGGCTGGAAAGGGACCTACACTGACACTCATCGGCACTGTTGGGAACTGAAGTTGTGTGTGTGAGATGCCGGAAATTGAACCCATGGCTTTGGACCTTGAGCTCTACCATCAGGCTGCATCCCAAGCTCCAAACTGATTTATTGATTTATTCATTACAGTAATGAGTATGGAGCTCAGAGTCCCTTCATGCTAGCCCTGCTCTCTACTGCTAGACCAATCCCAACCCGTTTTACTTTTTCTTTGAGAAAGGATCTCAGTGGCTAGGATTGGCCACGAGATCCTCCTGCCTCAGCTTCCCGAGTAGCCAATGCATCCAGTTTTTGAAGGTGTCCTTGATATTGAGGCAGCCTCAGCAGTTCATGCCTGTAACCGCAGCTGCTCAGGAAGCCTAGGCATGGGGACTGCAAGTCTGAAGCCAGCTTTGGCAACTTAGTACTATTACAGACAACTGAGTGTGTATAGA
Organism: Hydrochoerus hydrochaeris; assembly: GCA_004027455.1. NCBI lineage: Eukaryota > Metazoa > Chordata > Mammalia > Rodentia > Hydrochaeridae > Hydrochoerus > Hydrochoerus hydrochaeris. Next base: position 14,213 of record PVLA01007752.1, on the reverse strand, counting down.
AATATAGGGAGTGTTGTAGTCAGGGGCTGCAAGAACAATTACATATGGGACACAGAATTTATAATATTTTATGATGGCCACCCAGAGTTAAACACAAGACAGTGCAGGAAACCTGTCCACCACACTAAAGACCTAGGAAAACCCAGCAGAGGGCCTGGATCCCACAGTAATGTCCCATACGAGTCCAGTTGAAGACCTAGAGCGCGTGACAATGCCTCCCACGAGTCCAGCTGATGCAGGGGAACAGAATTCCCGACCAACTATGTGTCCTGTACGAGTTCCTGTTCTCTAAAATCGAACCATGAATTTGAGGAACAATGGTGGTTAATGGTAGAAATATTGATTGAGAAAAAGAAAGCTTCTGGCTGAGAGAGACAGAAGGGGTCCCAAGCAGCTTCCTAGGGACTCTGTCGTTTCTAGGGACCTTTATAGAGTAAAATCATTGAGGTCAGAATGGTCCAAGGTGAGGAAAAAATGGGAACTTCCAAAGTGGGCATAAAGTGGGACAGAACTGTGGCCAGCCAATAAGATTAATTGCTCAGGTAAAATTAATTTAGGAACAAATTGGGGAGCAGGTCGCATAGTAAGCCGGCATGCCTAACAGCAGTGACGCTTCAGGTAGGGGTATGGGATGCTGACTCCTGACTTCCTGGGGTGATAGAGAACTATCTGGACTGTGGATCCTTAGGGTGTGTTGTAGTTGCTTTGCCTTTTGTCTTGAGAGCTGGCCCACAGCAGGAGGTGTTTGTCTCCTCAGAGGTCCCGAGGTATCTGAACTTCTGCACTGGCTCCTTTGAGAGCTCAGCCCTGTCTGACTGCCTATAATGTTTCTAACTCAGCTGCCTGCAGCACAGCTGGAGACCTAGAGCCCACAACAAGGACTCACGCCAGTCTGTTTTACAGATCTGTGCTGGGAAGGCCCAAAGGTCAGCAGTGGAAGCCAGAAAGTCTGTGCCAGCGGGGTGAAGGAGCTGTGCTGGTAGGTTGAGGGTTCTACACTGGAGCCAAGAAGTGACATTCAAGATAAGAACCAGGGCTTTCCTAAAAAGTACCACAGCCATCCTCAGTGACAATGAAGTCCCGAGGTCCTCTGATGATAACAGTCTAATTCATATCAGGAAGCCAGTGTGACAAGCTTCTCCTGGAGGTTAAATCGCAACATCTTCCCCTCCAGAGCCAGGAAGCAATGCTCAAAGTAAGGGCCAGAGCTCCTCCAAAGTGAACGCAGCCACTCAAGCTCCTCAGATGATAATGGCCAAGTCCATGTTGGGAAGCCAGTATGACAAACTCCTCCAGGAGAACCAACAGCTCCAAGCAACGACACTTAGGAGAACCTACAATGCCCCACTTGCCCTCTCCACATCTCTTTTTATGCTGGCAACTTTCCGCAGGTGGGCCATCCACACGCAGCACCATGCTGATTTAATTCAGCTGGCGTTAAACTGACCACCAGTTTTTAATCCATTACAGGCAGTCAGACAGGACTGGGCCCTAGAAAAGAGACAAAGCAGGAGATACATTACTACTGTGGGTGGAGACACAGTCCTTAAAGGTTAGCCTCAAAACAAAAGACAGAATGACTGCACCCACATACTTCCCTTAGGGATGAGTACGGGGATTGATATTCTAAATAGGCGTCCAACACCTTGGACCAAAACCTCTCTTCTCGGGTGGTCCTTACACTTGCTAATTTGCATCCCATTTGATCCCTATTTAGTCAATATTACCTAAGCGATTCTACTCGAGTCTTACTGGTTCACCGTAGTTGTGTCCCATTTCATGCCTTCCTTGTGGCTTCCCAATGGATCAGTGTTGCCTAGGGTTGCTCAGGGACCAGCAGCACCGTCTGGGTGAGCCAGGCAGGAGGAGGGCTCCAGAAGGCGCCAGGACAGGGGACAGGGAATAAGGGAATAGGAGGGTCTTTTGGGGGTGGGGAGGGACAGACTCTCAGTATGTAGTTCAGGCTGGTTTGCATCTTGCAGCTGTCTTTCTGCCTCAGCCTCTTGAGTGCTGGGATCACAGAGGTGCACCACCACACCCGGCTCAGGAGGGCTCCTGGAGCAGGCGGCTAGGAGGAGGAGGGCGGGCGAGTAACCGTGTAGGCCCCCAGGGAAGGTGCGGCTACCTCACCGCGAGGGAGTAACTCTCCCTCCCCCAGCCCCCGCGCATGCGCAGCCCGCGCTCCGCCCGCCCTGCGCTGAGGCGCCTGATCCCGGAGCCGCTAGGCGCGCGGTTTCGGATCCGCTTTTGCTTCTCTGTCTTTGGAAACCGGGAGCTCGGCCCGCTGAGGTTGCATAAAAGTACGTTTCGAAAGCGGATGAAGACTGTGCGGCGTGTCTCAGGGGGTCTGCGGGTCCCCAAGGGTCTTGTGCAACCTGGCGGTTAGGGGGGACGGGGTCGGGGGACCGGATGGCTCCCCACACCCCCAGCCCCAGCCAAAGAGCCGCTGATAAGGCCAGGCCGGGGGGGTGGGGCGCTGCAGAACCGCTGAGGGCAGCAGGGATCTTTCCCGTCGTCCCGATGACGTTCATCTTGCGACAGTTACCAAAGCCACCGCGGGGCGTGGGTCACGTGCCTGTAATCCCAGGCTGAAGCAGGAGGCTGGTCACAAGTTCAAAGCCAGCCTGAACTGCATAGTAAGACCTTCTCAAAAATCAACAACAAAAAACCCAATCAGTTGCTGTATTCTGTTTCCTTTTCTGTGTTTGATTTTAAGGGAAGAAATGTTCCAATTATTCAAAGTTGTAAAAGTGAGATTCCTGCAATTCTCATTTCCTTTCCCTCCCTCTTTGTCCTTTTCTCTGCCTTGTGCTCTTTGCCTCTCATGTGCTTCTCCCCTAATTGGGACCCAGAAGGAAAGTGAACCAATGTTCTGCTAAATCTCTAGATCTGAAAAGTTGGCCACTAGCAGATTATTTTTCAGATACTGCACACACCTGCAAGAGGCACAGGACGAGCCCTGCAGGATACTAACTCGATGGCTCCAGTCTGGCAGGTCTTCTTTGAGGCCTGACTTCCTCCTTGCTTTGGAAATCCCCAGCCTGGCAACCTGGTGATTTAGAGCCCTCTGTCCCCTGCAGTGTGAGACAGCCAGTGGGGGTGACAGTCCGTGAAAATTTCAACAAGTTTCTTGTTTCCATTGTCTGCAACTCACAGTTTCCTGATTTTCTTTTTTGGTGGTACAGGGAATCAAACCCATTGCCACAGTTGTGTATGCCAGGCAAATGCCTACCTCGGAGCCACACCCCCAGGCCTCCCCTGGTGTCTCTGTGCCTTTCAGCAACTCCGCTGGGGATTAACCTGTGCTGATGTCATAGGCAGCTAAATGAGACAGAAACGAATAGGCAGAAGGGCAGGGGCCATGGCAGTGCAGAAGATAACAGTGAAACTGTGGCTGGGGCGCATCTGATGAAGGCCAGGCCTCAAGATGAAGACGAAATGGCCAGGCTCACATGTCTCCCTGAGAAATAAGCAGTAACTTGGAATTGTTCTGCAATTGGTACCTTCTACTTCAGGAAGTCCAGACAGACATCAGGCATCCAGGTGGGTAACCAGAAGATCCAGACCGGTCCCCCCCACCAAAGCCTTTGATCTTTCCATGAACCCTTGCTACATGATTAGCTAAGCAGCTGTACCTGTAACCTAAACAGCAACCTGTATTCTATAGGTTGATTACAGTTTGGCCCACCTATGTTTTCCCACCTCCTGATTTTGCCTATTCCAGAGACCAAAAGTGGCTTCAGCTAAACTGGGGCTTTGGATGGAAGGAGCCAGCCATTGGTTGAGAGAGTGGCCAATCAGAGCAAAGTAAACTCAGGGTTTTTTTTTTTTTTTTTCTTCACTGATTTCCTGGCTGGATTATGATTCCCATGGGCAGGGTTCCAAAAGACTTTTCTTCTGGTGATGGACCTGGACCACCACGAGGTCATCATCCACTCATCCAGGCTGGTGGCTTTGCCCATATCCCGTGCTTTCATCTGCCAGCCATCTCAACCTTGCTTAGACTCATGGGCAGTCAGTACTACTCTGCTGAGTGACTCTTGCAGTTGGAATCATTATTTTGCATGGACAGCATGGCCTTGTCCAGGGAGGAAAGACCAAAACCAAGCAGACCCTGTATCAGTCATGAAACAAGACTTTTTCTTTTTTTGGCAGGGTTTCACTATGCAGTTCAGGCTGGCCTTGAACTCAATGATCTTCCTGCCTCAGCTGCCCACATGCTGGGATTACAGGCATGCAACATCATGCCTGGTGTACAAAACATTGCCTAATGAGCAGCAAGTTGATGCACAGAGTGGATCTGACTCAAGGGTGAGGATGGCTGAGGGAACAGCCACAGCATAAAGACACAATGACAGGTCTTTGGAAACCATGTCATGACAAGGGTAATAGTTTATAGCACCCAGGAACTCTTTGTCATCCAGCCTTATGTCCCACCATGGTGGTACCTGTTTCAATACATGAGAAGTTGCTTTTCTCACTTAAGAATACTTCATGATGTAGAGACTATTTTAATGTAGAGAAATTTAAAAACATATGTCTAATACTAAACATATTTCTAATACTATTCAAGATGAGACTAAGAGTTACAGCCTGTTCCCAAGGTTAGAAATCTACAAACTTAATGAGCCTTGGCACTCCAGGTGCCAGTTGCAAGATAAGTGTAGCTCATCCAGGAATAGGTGCCAATTGCAAGAGAAGTAGCTCACTTACTTCCAAGTCCCAGAGAGTTATCACTCTGCCAGGTCTCAGACAATGATGGATTTTTTCTCAGTGTTGTACAATGGTAACCTCATAGAGTTGCTGTTTCTGTAAGAGTGAATTCTGTGTTGCAATTAATGACAAAGGCATGTGTAACCAACCATAGGATAATGTTATCTGCCTCTTGTTTCCTTTTGGAAACATCTAAATGATTGGAAAACTTCAACCACTGCTGATGATTTGGAACTGAGAGTCCCATCAGCTCACTAGTATTAATAAAGTGGCCTCCTAAAGTTCCTCTGGTGCCATGTTTCCATTTGGTCTGCTCTTGAATTGTGCATCAGTGAGAGCCAGGTGCACAGCTGTAACCCAGCATTTGGGAGGCTGTGATGGAAGGATCACGGTGAGTTCCAGGCCAGCTAGGCTAAATAGTGAGACCCTGTCACAAAGAGATAAACAACAAATAATTTACAGTATTCCAATTATTAAGGAAACATAAGCCAAAGATGATTCACAAAAGAAATCCAAATGGCCTGTAAAATTAGAAAAGGATTATCACTGAGACCTAAAGGGACACAAAGGAAGCCCACAATTTCTCAACTATTCCCTCAGGCAAGGATGAAATTCTTAGTACTGCAAATATGTAAAGAAATGGATATATCCTTCATACCTGAACAGTTTCAATAGAATTCAAAAATACAGAGCAAGATTATTAGACATGCATTTTGTTTGCTCCAGCAATTTCACTGCTAGGGAAAATAACCTACGCCAAGATAGACATCACAGAAAAGCTCTGTCAGAATTAAAACTAGGAAATGGCGCAGCGCATGCGCTTCAGGAGAGCTGCTAGTGGCGCATGCGCGTTAGGGTCAGCGAGGCAGTTGGGGACTGTTGTGAGGCCAGGTGTCACGATGGACACCCCATGGTAACCATACAGATGCAGCCTGGGAAGGGGAAGATGCCGAATCGCGCCAAAGGATAGTTAATAAAGGAGGTGCTATTGACGTGCATGCATCAGAAAAAGCACCTATCCTTGAGTATGCTGTGGAAACCACCGTTCTTGGAGAAATGGGTGCTCCCCATGTTGGCAGGATGGAAGGAAGGCCAAGAAGGATGTGTCGGGAGGGTCTCAAGGCTGACACTGAAACTTCCCTGGCAGAAAAGGTGCTTGAGGAGCATAAGCCTTTTCCTCTCTCGAAGCGGAATGAAGCCGAGCAGCTGTTATACTTTCTGCAGAACCGCCATGATTCAGTGTCAGGAAAAGGAAGAAAGGAAGTGTTAGATTATTCTGGCGCAATAGAGAAGAAAAGCTACAAAATGAACAGGTTTGTTAAGGTGAGGACGTGGGAAGGAGCACATTAACCCAGGGCGGCTGGGCTGTCTCCTTCCCCGGAATACGGAGTATGGTCCATATGTAACCTTTGACCGGAGGTGGTGCTTCCGGCGGGCATTGATGAAGCGCAAGGAGCCGATTGGAATTTTTTTGTGGGTGCAAACCGGAAGGGGCGTTGCAGTTAGGGCTGAGGAAGAAGCAGGAAGTGGTAGGCATTCCGGTTTTGGCCTTCCCCAACGTTAGACCACCGCCATAATTGTACAGTAATTTATACTAGGGCAAGAATCTTTCAGGAAGAAAGGAAGATCAAGCAAATTTAAAGATCTAGTTTCTTCTGAAGGAATGGGGATTGCTGAGGTTGCCAGCATTACCCATGCGATGCTGATGGATACACTGAGGTGTTGCAGTAGGAAGCTCTTCCTGCCAGGGCTCGGGGCTCTGCTGCAGCCTTGCAGCTTGCTTAAAATCCTGGTAACTCGTTGGATCTAGGATAGGAGGAACCCGCTCTCGGTGTCCTAGCCAGAGTCCTGAGACAAGACTGGCATTAAAGCATTGCCTTAGCTACAGACCTGGCTTACATCTTTTTGTTTCCCCAGCTTTGTTCAGTTTCATGAAGAAGTCACTGTAACATTGGAGCTGTGTATGAGTATCATCGATCGGAACTTGGACAGGAAAGAGAAGGAGGAGTAGGAGAGGAAGAGGGCAGCTGTAGGTGAAGACCTTGAAAACCAAAAACCCAAAGAAGAAAAAAAGAAAAAGATTATTAAAAATCTTGATTGGAACAGTTTGAGCTGTTCTTCTGTAGCATTCTTAAAGAAACAGTGTTTTTATACAGAACAAAACCAACACAGAGGAAATGGATATTGTTGAAAAGCTGGTAAAACTGGTTCCATGTGACCATGAACATTTGCTCAATATCTCTTCTGCTTTTACTAAACCTGACCTGTCATTTGGGACTGAGAAATAAGATGATACAAGTTGGGCTTTTTCCAAATCCACTGCACTGCTAGGTGACAAAAGCCACAAGCAAACAGCAGTGCCTGTGCTGTGCTGTATTCACTTTGAGTCCCTGTTTGCTGATACTGTACTACAGGTAATGAAGTTACTCTTTGGATGTTCAAGTGAAGGAACTGATCGGAAACATATTAATCTTGCTGCTAATGAGAGGAATATGCAGCTAATCTTTGAAGAAAGTGGGCTGAAGATGCTCATGAAAAAGACCCTGAAGCTGGGCATGGTGGCCCATGCCTGTAATCTCAGCATTTGGGAGGCTGAGGCAGGATGAACATTGCAAATTCAAGATCAGCCTGGGCTACAAACTAAGCTGAAGGCCAGCCTGAACTGCATAGCAAGACCAACCCTATCTCAAAAGATTAAAAAAAAAAAAAAAAGATACTGAAGTTCAAGATCCCTTGTGGATGAAAATGATTAGAAACATTTCCTAGCATGATGGACCAACTGAAAATTTGTTTAGTGGTTACACTGTGGACCTTGCAGGCCAGGTCTCTCATGATGAAAGGAGGAGTTGATGATCAAATGGTTGGGAACTTTGGCACATTGCAGGCTTGGTTGGGCTGGAAACTGGTTCTCCAGGGGCACGATTTGGTTCCATACCTCAAGGGTCAACTACAACCAGATGCTGAGTGCGGAAGGTGACTCATGACTGGAGCTATATCTATGGTCACTCTTGCCCTGCCCTACTAAATCTGGGATAATCCCTGCCCTTATTGAATGCTTAACCAAAAGGTGATTAATTTTTGTGTCAGGTAATATTTTGTGTATATGTGTCAGATAGTTTATGTCTTCTACCAGATGGTTTTCCACCAAGTCACAAGAGATGTCATAAATCAAGGAAACACAGACGCCAACATAGTTCATAGATCTGATGCACAATAAAAATAATAAAATCCAAGAGGTCTATGATAATACACTAGCAAGTGTCTGTGACAAGCCAGGGTCTACTCTCAGCCAGGCCAGGGCCCCAGGGGACCTTTGCCCACTTCCTGAAAGTGGTGACATTTGACCTATGGATGAAGGCTCTGTGGCCCGGCATGTGACACCACCACCACCCCACACACCCCTCCCCCCAGTCCCATGAGTCGCATGGGGCTGTGAAGGGCCTGGGTCAGTGCACCTGACCTGGCACCGCAGGCTGTGGCCCAGGTGGGGACGAGGTGGGGGAGGTGGCAGGGGACACGGTGGTGGGTGTTTCTGGGCCTCTCTGGGAAGCCTTGCTTAGAGTGGCAGGGGTGCGCCTGCTGCCGTGACGGGAAGAAGCAGCCCTGCCCTGGATTTTATCTCCTATGTGTTTAGAGACAGAGTCCTGCTGTGTAGTCCAGGCTGCCCTTTCGGTCTCTGTGTTGGTAAATGATCTCCAACGCATGATCTTCCTGCCTCGGTCTCCTGAGAGCTGGGATTACAGGTGTGTACCACCGCATCTGGCTTCTGTTATTTTTTTTCTTCCTTTTTTTTTTTTTTTTGAGAAAGGGTCTTGCTTTGTAGTGCTGGTTGGTCTCAGACTCACTCTGTAGGTCAACTTGGCCTCCAACTTACAGCGATCCTCCTTCCCCACTTGGAGAAAGACATTACCTGCGATGGCTAAAGAAAAAGGCTCAGAGCCCCTTCCTTCCACTGGGCCAGTCCGGGAGGTACGTGGAGAGACCCAGCCACAAAGCACAGAAAAAGGAGAGATGTCAAATAAAAAGTAAAAGAAGACCAAAACCCCAACCTCTTCAGCGATCTCTGTCTTCCTCCGGGTTCTTGTCTGTGAGCTGAGGGGTGACAGCAGGCCCTGGCGGGCGTGGCACTTATCTGCTGACCTCTCTCCTAACAGCTAGAGACAAAGCAGCAGGACCCCTCGATTTCTGGGGAGGATCCCAACTGAGGCCTGGTCACCAGCCCAGATCTCGAAGTGCTGCACCCCCAGCCCCTTTAAAATTTGTTTTGGGTACCTGTGCAACTATTTTGAAGATAATCCTATACAATGTGACAACCATGATTAAATTCTTATCATCTTATTTTGAAATCCTATAACACTATTGTTTTTTGTTGTTGTTGATGTTAATGTTGCTTGGCTTTCATGTTGCCTTGTTTGCTTGCTTGATTGCATTTTGATTTTTCTGTCCTTTTTTGCCTTTAAAATAAAAATAAATAAATAAATTGTTTTGGGTCAAGATCCTGCTAAATTGTCCAGGTTGAGCTCAAACTTGTGATACTCCTGCCTCAGCCTCCCAGAATGCTGAGATTAAAGTTGTGTATCACCACATCAAGTTTTTGTTTTTGCTTGTTTTGGGAGTCTTTGCTCAATTGCCCCAATTGACCTTGACTTGACAACCCTCCTACCTCAGCCTCCCAGGGTACTGGGACTACAGGTACTTGCCACCAAGCTCAGTATAATGGTTTGTGTCTAGTTGTCCCTCCAAAGCATCATGCAGTCATGAGAGCAGGCTTCTAGAATTTGTGACTGATTCATGGTCCAATGCTGGGATTATGGATGAAAGCCTACATATAACATAAGGAACAGAATCTTCTTTATGTGCTCCTACCCTTTTGGCTCTTGTTGCTTTTGTTGTCTTCTGCCACCATGAATTGTTGACCTCTGCCATGAGCTACTCTGCCTTAGAACCCGCTGAGTATGGATGGAAACTTCCACAAACTGTGAGCTAAATAAATCTTTCCTTTCTTAATTTTGGGCATCAGGCATTTTGTCTCAGCAATGAGAGAAAGTAACCAACACACTCAGTCTTTTTTTTTTTTTTTTTGGTCTTTTTAAGACAAGGTTCCATTATGCATTTCAGGCTGACCTCGACATCACAACGATCCTCCTACCTCATCCTCCCCATTGCTGGGATTGCATGCATGCTGCCCTCCCCTCAGTCTTGAGGAGTTTTTTAGGTCTGCAGGCAAGTGAGCAGGTAGTAGAGAATTCCCATGTCCCTCCCTCCCTCAGTGTGAGCCAGGGACATTTGTCACACTGATGAACCCAGGCTGAAGCATTCATAGCCCTGCAGCCCTGTGCTCAGGGCAGAGTTTGCTCTGTGCTGCTCCTCTGTGGTTCTTGACAGGTATAAAATGTTGCCTGTGGCCTCTACTAGGATAGTGGCACACAGAGTAGGTCCAAGGCTGGGTGTAGCTGGGCATTTGTGATGCCCCAGATTCAGTCCTGGCATCAAAATGAGCTACCATGTCTTGGCCTGAAAGTCCCCCCCCCACCTTCTTCCCTCCCCCCAACCTTCCCACTGTTTCTCAGTTTCATGGGCAGATTTTGGAAGGGGAAGCAGAAGGCCTGGTTCCTGTCATGCTCCTGGCAGTGATAAGGGTTAGGGTGGGGCTGAGGAGCAAGAACTTTTGCCTTGGGAGAGCTGCTAAAGGAGGCAGGAAGCTGCACGCCACTGGAGTGTGTAACCTCAGGACTCTGAGAGGCTGAGGCAGGAAGATTATCATGAGTTTGAGCCTGGGCTACATAGTAAGTTCAAGGCCAGGCTGAACTACATGGTGAGACACAGTCTCAAAAAACAAAAGAATCTGACCAGCAGTCCTTTATTGCCTCAAACAGAATTCTCTGCTCATGGAGCAGCATTTCTGACCCTGAGATCAGACAGATCTGATGAGTCACAGCATTTACATATCTGTCCTTGTCTTAGGTCATAAGGACAGACTCCCAGCCCCACGAGCAGTTCTGGTTCTCCATGGGGACAAGATGGCATAAATAAGTGTGACTATACAGTTAGGCTAGCCTTGAATTTGCAGTAATCCTCCTGCCTCAGCCTTCTGAGTGCTGGGATCTCTGGTGTGCACCACCATACCTACCTTAATCAAGCCTGGATTTAAAGATTGGTGATCAGGTAAGTAGAATCTTGTTTTGTTTTTGTTTTTTTTTGGTACTAGGGATCGAACTCACAACCATGTGCTTGCAAGGCAGGCACTTATGCCACTGAACTAAATCTCCAGTTCCTGGTAGGTAGAGTCTTGCAAATCAACAGGCAAGCAATTAATGCCAGTAGTTGCTATTATTATACTGTCAATGGCTAAAGTTACAACTATTTTCTTTAAAACTCTTAAGTGGCTATTTGTTATTTATTTATTTTGTCTTTTTGAGACAGGGTCTCTCTATATAGTACAAGGTGACCTTGAACTCACTATGTAGCTCAGGTTGGCCTTGTCACAGCGATCCTCTTGCCTCAGCCTCCCAAGAGCTGCGATTACACATGTGCGCCACCACACCTGGCTAAGAGGCTTTAGTGTTGATTCTTGAATTAGGCAACACTTCCGCCTCTAACACAGAATAAGTGTTTCTGTCGCTCAGACAGAAGAGCTTGGCTTTGTGGAGGAGAAGGGCCCAAGAAAGCAAAAAGTGCATTGCTGTTTTCAGTAGTACATTGGGCTGGGCAGGGGCTGGGGTGCAGCATGAAGCAGAGCCCTTGGCCAGCACGTGCGAGGCCCTGGGCCCATTCCCAGCACGGCGCACTCACAGACAAAATGATACTAGGGCTCTCCCTTCTCTCTCTCTCTCTCTCTCTCTCTCTTTCTTCTGGGGATCCAGCCCATCACCTTCACACTGGGTTTGCAATCTTCCTGCCTTGGTCTCCCAGGGTGCTAGGATTACAGGTGTGCACCAACATGCCTGGATTTTTTTCTTTTAGTACTAGAGCTCAGGGGCACTCTGTCACACCGATACACCCCAACCCCTTTGCTGTCTCTCCATTTCTCTTTCTTTTTTTCTCTCTTTCTTCCTTTCCTTCCTTCTTTCTTTTTTTTCTTGAGACAGGGTCTTGAGATAGACTAGGTAAGCTGCCCAGGCTGGCTTTGAACTTGGGATCCTCCTACTTCAGCCTCTCAAGTAGCTAGGGCTCCAGGCCTGTCATGGCACCCAGCTGGTTTGCCTTTGGTACAGAGATTAAAGCAGAAGGGCCTTCATCTGCACACCGAATCAAACTATGCTACTGGGCTTGGGAAATTTGTCTCTTGCTTCTCCTGGCTTCTTGGAATGTCAGTGCATAGTTTGGGTTTAAGCTGGATGTGGTGGCATAGTCCTATAGTCCCAGCTACTCAGAAGGCTGAGGCAGGAGGACTACAACATTGAGGTCAGTGTAGACAATTTAGCAAGACCTTATCTCAAAGTAAAAGAGGCCAAGGTTGTAGCTCAATGGTAGAGCAACAGTGTTAGTTTAATCCCTAGTGCTAACAAAACAAAACTAAAACAAGTATCCTTGAGTTTGGTGAGATACAGCATTACTATGGGCAGCTCTATCTTTTTATTCTTTTTTTTTTTTATGGGTACTGGGGATCAAACTCACAACAGTGCATTTGCAAGGAAGGCGCTTATGCCACTGAGCTAAACCCCCAGCCCAGGCAGCTCCATCTTGAGTTGTGTACCAGTCTCTGAGCCTTGGGAAGGAAGGAGCCTGGTACCAAACCAGGCCTCCTATAGTTTGTACTTAACAGGAAAAGCTCTGTGCACCATTTTAATTCTTCCCTCCCTCACCACAAATCCTTAAGCTCCTTAGAAACCTTAATTCCTGGACCTTTGCTAGTGGTCAAGTGCTTCCTGGTTGCTCCTGGGCTCAGGGAAGAGCGGGTGTCTTTTCACCTTTGTCATCAGTCGCTCTCAAACCTGGCCAGGAGCAAGGGGTCTGGACCAAGGCGCTTAGAGCCAGTGGAAAAAAGAGACCGTGAAGCTGGGGGTGGGGCACAGGGAGCCAGAGAGACCAGATGAGACCAGGGCAGCTGGGGCAGGTGCTCGCCTGGGTAGAGATACTCAGCTGATTAGTGCAGGAGTGGGAGTTACAGAGAATCCCAGGCCTTCCTGCATGGTGTTTGTGTGTTTGTTTGCTTCACTGTATACTTCAGGTCAGCCTGGAGCTCACTGGATAGTCCAGCATAGCCTCGAAGTTGCTCGGATCCTCCTGCCTCAGCCTCCCGAGTGCTGGGATTACAAGCAAGTACCATCATGCCAAGTTTAAGACCCTGGGTTTAATCCCTATACCAAAACAAAAAACGGGTTTTTTTGTTTGTTTGTTTTCATTTTGTTGGGCTTTTATTCTGTTTTGGTTTTTTGAGACAGGGTCTCACTATGTAGCCCAACCTGGCCTTGAACTCTCAGTGAAACAGGAGGGGGGCTGAGAGTAGGCATGGTGCAGTGCGCAGGGCTCCCCAGTCCGTTCCAGCCCCGTCCCTGCCCTTCTGTGGCTGGGGTCCCTGAATGCTGGGCTTGTCCCCTGTCTGAGCCAAGGGCTGCTCTACCGTCCTCGCCTCCACGAAGGCCCCAGGCCTCCACTGTGATGTCCAGTCCCTCAGTATCCCCCTGCCCTGTCCTGTGATGCATGCTGCTTCCGGGTGTGAAGTTGAGACAGAGCCCAGCTGTCGCCTGCCCCTGCTACGCCACCATGGTCCAGGTGACACCTGGAGCCAGCTTCGAGCCGGTGGTGATGGCAGCTGGAGCACTGGATTACATTCAAAACTGAACCCAGTGTTGTACACCTGCAGTGCCAACACTGGGAGGCTGAGGCAGGAGGATTAAAAACTCAATCCTAGCCTGAGTAATTTAGTATATGGTGGTGCACATGTGTAATCTCAGTAATGGGGAGGCTGAGGCAAGAGGATTGCTGTGAGTTCCAGGCCAGCCTGGGCCACATAGTGAGTTCAAGGTCTCAAAAGAAAAAAAAGTTAAATTCTCTTAGTGATGTCTCCCGGGTGAGAAAGTGGGCAGTGTAACCCATGTGGCACATGCTTCCCACCTGCCACAGAGAGACCCTGACACCAAACAAGTCAGGGACAGTTCCAGGGAGAGGATCAGGGAGCAGTGACAGACGGCACAGGGAACCAGAGCGGGTGGGGACTTTCTTGGAAGGAACTCACTCTATAAATCCCTCCCAAGCCAGGGGTCTGGGTGGTCAGCCAACCTGGGACTGAAAATATAGATATATAAAAAGGTCCAGCGCGAAAGGGGAAAGGGAAGTAAAAGAGTGAAGACATGTTCTGTGCAGGATCTCATCCCACGCTGAGTGTGCACTGCCAGAACTAAAACTCCAAAACAGGAACCCCATTGACAGCAATAAAGAAACAAATAACCAAGCCATTTGGTAAAAAGAAGAGGAAGAAGGAGGAGAAGGAGGAGGAGGAGGAGGAGGAGGAGAAGAAGAAGGAGAAGGAGAAGAAGAAGAAGAAGAAGAAGAAGAAG
>PVLA01007751.1:0-99879 GCA_004027455.1 Hydrochoerus hydrochaeris | reverse complement strand
CATGTGCAGCTGAGAAGAATGTGTATTCTGATGTGGTTGGGTGCAACACTCTGTAAACCTCTACTAAGTTCAGTTGCTCACAGGTTTGATTCAGTTCTGTTATTTCTTTACTGACTTTTTGTCTCATTGATCTATCTCTTTGTGGCAATGGGCTGTTAAGATCTCCTGTTATAATTGTGTTCTTGTGTACTTGGTTTTTCATGTCCATTAGTATATGTCTTATATAGTTCGGTGCTCCTGTATTTGGCACATATATATTTATAATTGTTAGTTCTTCCTCTTGAATTTTACCACTAACAAGTATGTAGTGACCTTCTCTATCTCTTTTAATCATTTTAGGTTTGAATTTCACATTGTCTGTAAATAGAATAGCTACCCCTGCTTTTTTCTGTGTTCCTGTTGCATGGAATACTGTTTTCCAACCTTTGACTTTTAATCTATGAGTTTCCTTTTGGGCCAGATGTGTTTCTTGTATACAGCATATTGTGGGGTCCTGTTTCTTGATCCATTCTGTCAATCTATTTCTTTTTATAGGTGAATTGAATCCATTTATATATATGGATATCACTGATATGCACTGGCTCAATTTTGCCATGTTGTGTTCCAGTTGTTTCTTTCTGCTTTTCCTCTTATTTAATTGCTTATCATACCTGGTGGTTTCTTTCTGTTGTTGTTTTGGGGATTGTGGTCATTTTTATCTCTGTCTAGTATGTCTTTCAGTACTCTTTCTAGGGTTGGTTTGGTGGACATGAATTTCTTCAGTTGTTCTTTGTCATGGAAGTATCTTGTTTCTCCATTAAATTTGAATGAAAGTTTTGCTGGTGTGGATTTATGTTGATTGTGATTGTTGGATGTCCTATTTGCCTCACTTATCTGCATATCAAATTGTTTCCCCATGTTTGACAAATTTTCTGCCATTATTTCTGTAAATACTTTATGTACGTCATTTGCCTGGACTCCTGTATCTTTGCTAATGCCCATTATTCTTATATTGTTGCACTTGCCATCATCATGAAGCTTCTGGATTGTCATTTCATGCTGCCTTGTTATTTTTAAAAGCTCTATTCTTCCTGATCACTAACTGTGATTCTGTCCTCAAGGTCCGAATTCTTATCCTCAGCTTCCTTTAGGTAGTTTTGAACTCTTTCAATAGAAATTTTGTTTCTTGGATGTCTATTTGAGTTTGTTTCATGAACTCTGCTTTTTTTCTATATTGTTCACTCAAAGTTTCAATCAGTTTCCCATGCTCATATACATTTTTCTCTAGTTCTTTAGCTGCATTGAACTACTCCTTTACTAAAGTTGTTATTTATATCTTTACATGGGAGAGTACTTCTAATTTGATTTCCTCTATAGCCTGATGCAGTTGTTTTTTTTATTTCACTTGCTATCTTTTCAGAGATTCCTGGTGTGTTACTTTTGGGGTCCTCTATTTTAATGTCTCCTGTACTTGCTTCTGGTGAACTATGTTTCAGTCTGCATTTTGGTTTTTAGTTTTGTCATTTTCACTCTGCCTGGTGTTTTCTATGTGTAGGAGGGGATCACACACACTCTTTTCAGGCACACCAAAGTCTTACAGTTATTTGGAGGGGGTTTACCTACTGGCCTTATTTATCCCCTATACACCTCTATTTTAGGGGTATACTCACCCCATTGATACAGTCAATCTGCTGTAGTACAAAGTTCACCACCTGAGAGCAAAGTTCCAAATTTTCTTACACTAACTGGTTACTGCTGAAATCTTCTGATTTTCCAGGTGGGAGGGTAGGCCCATTCGTAGCAGTCCAGGGCAGTTTTCAGTCTTGGGTGGGCCTCCTTGATGTTCCTGGTGGCAGGGCGGGCCCTCGGGGGAGGTTCTGGGCGGCCTACACCTGAGGCGGACTTGCGCTGAGTTCCCAGTGGCAGGGTGGGCCCATGGTGTTGGTTCAGGGCAGCCTACCCCTGAGGAGCCTTCCTAATTTTTGACATTTGGTTTCTGACACCAAAAAGAGGAAATTCAAATTATGTAAAATGTTTTATTAGAACTTTAATGATACATTTTCTTGCTTTTTAATTTCAAATAGACATGCACAATCCAAAATTAAAACCTGGACAGATGAAGAACTCTAATCTTAGTAGGCAAGTTCCTCTTTTACTACACACACACACACACACACACACACACACACACAGAGAATGAGTCATAATACACAAAATGATCTATAGTTCTTGAGATCTGAACTAGTCTAAATTTTTGTAGTGCCTGCAGAGAACTAATTTTTATATATTCAAGAATTTGGCTGTTGAACTGTTCATAACTTTTAGTCCAGCAGTGTTAGAGTATATATATATATATATATATATATATATATCAGACACATTAACAAAGATGATAAACTAATGTTTTTTCCTTAAAGCGATGTGTACCAAAATACCACAGTCTATAATCAAAGATCTATACAGAAGTTTTGTTATTAATTATAGGAAAATGTGTTTTCCACAATTTGGTTTTTTTCAAATATTCCTTTCACTTTTGAAATTTTTTTAAATGTGTTTAAAGAAACAGGAAGATAATTATAGACTAAGAACTTTCTATGCTTCCAATTACCCTCATCTTGCTCTCTCCCTCTTCCTTCAAAATCTGAAGTAATCATTAATGCTTTTAGAGGTTTTTCAACCTCTCTACTATTTTGTACATGTATTGTGATCTTTAATAGTGATCTGATTGTCTAACATATGTTTAAGTATCAAAAAATGTACAGTTGTTCTTATCATTAAAGCAAACTATCACCTAAGTGAATATCTAATAAAATAGATTGTATCTGGTAATTCATTTTTCCATTAAGTTTACAGATGACAAATTATTTACATGGTTTTCTTGATTTTGTTTCACACCTACTAATCTCTTTTTCATATTTTTCAATAAAACTGTTTTTTAAATTTTCCATATCTACATTATACAATAGACACTTGCCATCTGTGATTCTCTAAGTTTACATTAATTGAAACTAAACAAAAACAATTTCATTTCCTCAGTCACACTGGCCACATTTCAAGTGCTCAATATCCATGTGTGACCTTTTCCATTTGCCTAGTTTTCTGGGAATGTTGTTGAAGATACTCAACAAAACATTATATGGTAAATATATTAGGCTTTATAATTCTTCAAATCTGCCTGTGCCTGTTACATGAAAGTTATATACATTATTTATAAAAATATATTTCACTGTCATGTTTCAATGAAATGATACTGATGGAATTATTGGCCTAGATTACAAATTAACTTCAAAATCAATGATGCTTATACAGTTACTCCCTTACTGAGAATTTGAGTAACAATCTTTTGAAATACTAGATAGCCCGAACAGGACGAGGTAAAAACTTAGTTACATATACTTATGATCAAAGACAAATATATTCCTATGTTTAACTGAAATAAAATGTGGAATAATAAAATTTTTATTAAATATTTCATAAAATTTCAGTTGATAAGATTTTTTGTTGTTTAATGTATATGAATCTCCCAAGATCCCACCATATTGGAACTTAGGGCTCTGGGAAAGAAAGCAACCCGCTCACCTCGCTGGTAAGCAGCTGTGGCTCAAGCAAGCAGCTGGTGCCCCAGGGAAAGAACCGGCCACCATCTACTGAGATCCTGCCATGTTGGAATTTAAGGTGCTGGGAAAGAAAGCAACCTGCTTGCCTCCCTGGTAAGTAGCCATGAGCCTACAGGCACGCGGGCTGAGAATAAAACATCCCATTCATCCCTCCCTCCCCATTAGCAAATGGGAGCCAGAAATCTGAGCATCTCTTGAGACATTGACCCTATGCAGTATAGCAAGTATGGGGGATTTCCTTCTACCATCTCTTTGAAGGCAAATATTGTTATCACTGTTTTGTTGTGTTCTGATTAATTGTATTGCTCTATTCAATATTCTGTTTTGGTAAGTTCTACAATGTTCTGTATTTGGTTCGATTTTGCTATATCTGATTGAAAGGACAACTATTGTGAAGACAACAAGATATACTATGATACCTATTACTGTTATCCCGGTAACCTGCTGTGACATTCTGTACATTTCACTGTATTGTTTCAGTTGTCTTTGTTCTGTCTTGTTCTGTTGTAATTTACTACCTTCAAAATAATAAAAAATGAAAAAAATTTATATGAATATGATGATAAATATTATCCACTACTCTGTGCGTATGTGTGTGTGTGTTTGTATATTTGTATTCCTGATATGAATTCTGATTTCTTGCACATGCAGATTCATAGATAACTCCAGGGACTCAAGGAATGAGAATTGTGATTCTCTATTATACAAGATGGAATTTATTTAGGTTCACGTTGTAAAGTAATATGTTTAGGAAGTAAAAATCCTGCTGATGTTACATTTTGATTAATTATTTTGTTTTTTTTCCACTTAAAAAGTAATTTATGATAATTACATGTATTTAGAATGATAAACAAATATCAAACAATGAAAACATATATTCATTTTTCAAAAAATGAGTAGTATTATATTGCACTTTATTACATCCTTTTAAATGTTTGATAAACATTCTTTGCATAGTTATAACATTCATACAAAGCTATACTATTTTTCCATTTATGAAGGTAGAACTAACTCTTTTTCAAAATTATTTCAATGACTATATGGTATTATTTTTAGTGAATATGCATATCAAAATTGAATTTTAAATTTCCCCATCATATGTTAGGATGTGTTATATATATTTTACTCATTGTGAGTAGTAATCCATGATTACCAAAACTTTTCCTGTGCATTGTGTGACCAGAAACCCAGGAGCACTTCATTATACACAAATCTACAGTCATTACTGATGGGAGAAATATTGGTAAATTGGTGAAAAAAGTTGAATTTATCTCTGGCCTGGCCTACCTACACTGCCCGGTGCACTTCCTGTGAGCCCCACCACCATACAGACTGTTGCCCTTGGACAGCCCTCTGGACTGGCCAGCTTATGCTGCCCAGAATGCTTCCCATGAGCCCACTGCCACTCAGGCTGCCACCCTTAGACCCACTTCCAGTCTGGCCCACTTATGCAGCCTGAGGCACTTCCTATACACCCAACTTTTGCAGGTACCACCACTGGCACACTGCCCTCAGGGGCAACCTCCACCTCCTGGACCTAGTACTGCTGTTGATCATCAACTCCCACCACTCCCCCAGAACCTTGGACTGCAGTGGATTAACTGTGCTGGGTTGATTGGAGACTCAGTAAACCCTCATCCAAACAGAAGACCTCAACAGGGTCCAGTCAGTGTGGTGAGTTTGCATCTAAGATAAAGGTCTTCAGTGGGTAAATAGGAGCATCTGCAAAACCTTGGTGAGCATGGCAAGAGTGTGGGTGATTCCCTTCTCCATACAAAGAACATCAGGCAGGTTGAGGAGTGTGCCAATAATGCCTCTCCCAACTTGGAGAAAATTAAAAGGGCTTATGAGAAACCCAGTGACAGAGAAAGGCCTCAGTCAATACAAACACTACAGATAGGGAGATCTGCTGACCTGGAAAAACCTGGAGACATAGAAACAGCAGGAACTAAGGGTTGACTTACATCAATACTCATAGGGTAGTCAGCCCAGGAAGAATACAGGACTCACCCAACAGTGACAGTAGGAGGAATTCAAGTGACTGGTCCTCCTCTTCATTTTGGTACTCAACAATCAGACAAATATCAACCACACAGTGACATACTAAGATACACAATACCAACAGTTGAGACTATTGGGATTGAAAGACCAAATATTAGCCCAAAATATGAAAATGAAAAAACAAAAAGCAAAATGCAATCTCAAACCAACAGTCCATCAGGTGATATTGAAATAGAGTGCTTCAAAAGTCATACACCAGAAATCTATGAAAAGTTAGCAAATGAAATAAAAAAAAATCCATGAGGCTATAGAGAAAATCAAATTAGAAACAGTTTCCCAGGTAAAGACAGAAATAACAACATTAATAAACTAGTTGCTCAGCATAGGTGGAGAATAAATAAATAAATAATACAGGAACATGGGAAATGGATTGAAACCTTGAATTAACAATATAGAAAACAAATAGAATCCATGAAACAAATACAAAGATATATCCAAGAAACAAAAAATTCTATTAAAAGCTGGCAAAACCATGTAAATGATGCTGAGGATACAGTTACAGATCTTGAGGACATGATCATAGTTAGCAATCATGAAAGGGTGGAACTTTTAAAAGCAACAAAGCAGCATGAAATGACAATCCAGCAGCTGCAACATGATGCCAAGACAAACATATAAGACAAATAAGCATCAATGATGATGCAGGAAACAATGAGAACAACATAGGTAAACTGCTCACAGAACTAATAGCAGAAAATTTCCCAAACAAGGGAATAAGAATCTGATATACAGATAAATGAGGCATATAGAATGCCAAACAATCACAACCAACATAAATCTATACCCAGACATATAATAATTAGGATCTGAGACATACAACATAAAAACAGAATACTGAAAGCTGTTAGAAGAAAGATATAATTCAGCTATCAAGGAAAGCCCATCAGAATCATGGCAGACTTTTCAGCAAAAACTCTCAAGTTAAGATGAGCTTGGAGTGAAGTATTTCAAGCCCTGAAAGAAAAGAACTTTCAACCCAGATTCATGTACCCAGCAAAACTTTAATTCAAATTTAATGGAGAAACAAGATACTTCAATGACAAAGAACACCTGAGGAAATTCATGTGCACCAAACAAACCCTAGAAAGACTATAGAAAGACATACTAGAAAGAGATAAAAATGACAACAATCCACAAAATAATAGAAAAAAAACATCAGGTAGGACAAGCAGTTAAACAAGGGAAAAGCAGAAAGAAAACAACTGGAACATAACATGGCAAAGTTGAGCCAGTAAATAGCAGTGATATCCATAAATCTAAGTGGCTCAATTCACCTGTCAAAAGAAATAGGTTGACCAAATGGATCAAGAAACATGATCCCACAACAGGCTGTATACAAGAAACACATCTGAGTCAAAAGGAAACTCATAGATTAAAGTCAAATGATGGAAAACAGTATTCCATGCAAAAGAAACCCAAAAAAATCAGAGGTAACATTCTCTTTGCAGACAATGTGAACTTCAAGCCTAAAATGATTAAAATAGATTAAAAAAGGTAACTATATATTTGTTAGTGGACCAATTCAAAAGTAAGAACTAACAATTATAAATATATATGCACCAAATACAGGAGCACCCAACTCTGTAAGACAAATACTAATGGACATGAAAAACCAAATACACAAGAACACAATTATAACAGGGAACATTAACACCCCATTGTCGCAAAGAGATAGATCAACTAGACAAAAAGTCAGCAAAGAAATAATAGAACTGAATCATACCTGTGAGCAATTGGACTTAGTAGATATAGAGTGCTCCACCCAACCACATCAGAATAAACATTCTTCTCAGCTGCACATTGGAAATTCTCCAAAATAGACCATATATTATCCCACAAAACTTTCTTAAGTAAATGCAAAGGGATTAAATTATCCCATGCATAATATCTGACAATCAAGCACTGAAATTGGAAATTAAAGGCAAATGAAATTGCAAGACCTGCATAAATACATGGAAATTAAATAATAAACTTCTAAAGAACCAGTGGTCTACAGATGAAATTAAAGAGGAACTAAAGCAATACCTACAAGTCAATGAAAATGCAGAAAAACATACTGCAATATGTGAGATGCAATGAAAGTGGTCTTAAGAGGGAAATATGTAGCAAAAAGTTGTCATATCAAGAAAACAGAACTTGCACAAATAAACAACATAATGCTTCATCTCAAATTTCTAGAAAAAAGAGCAAGTTAAACCCAAAGCTCATAGAAGAGAGGAAATTGTAAAGATTAGAGCAGAAATCAATGCAATTGAAACTAAAAAAAAAGATACAAAGAATTAATGAATCAAAAAGCTGGTTTTTTGAGAGAATCAACAAAACTGACAAACCCCTAGCTAACCTTGTAAAGAAAATGAAAGGAAAAATTCAAATTCATGCAATAAGGACTAAAAGGGGGATATTAATACACATTCCATGGAAATTCAAAATAGCATGAATATCTATTTCGTAAATCTCTACTCACATAGAGTGGAAAACACAGAGGAAATAGACAGATTTCTAGAAACATATGAACTACAAAAGAAGCTCAATCAGGCCACCCTGGTAAACAGCTGGGGGCCTAGCAAGCTGCCAGCATACCAGGGTGAGAACTATTAGCAATTCCTGAGCTATGCATCATGTTGGAACTTTGGGTGCTGGGAGAACAGGCAGCCTACTCGCCACCCTGGTAAGCAGCTAGGGCCTAGCAAGCTGCCGGCACCCAGGTTGAGAACTATCAGTGATTCCTCAGCTCAGTATCATGTTGGAACTTTGGGTGCTGGGAGAACAAGCAGCCTACTTGCCCTGGTAAGCAGCTGGGGCCTAGCAAGCCACTGGTGCACCAGGGTGAGAACTATCAGTGATTCCTGAGCTCTGCATCATGTTGGAACTTTGGGAGCTGGAAGAACAGGCAGCCTACTCACTGCCCTGGTAAGCAGCTGAGAGCCTACCAGTGTGTGGGCTAAGGATCAGACATCAATCCATTCCCTCCCCTCACCGTTAGCAAGTCAGCACTGGTGGTCTGAGTATCTCTTGGGAGGATGAATGTATACAGCATGGGAGGTAAGGGGGATTTCCTTCTACCATCTCTTTGACACCAAATATTTTTATCACTGTTTTGCTCAGTTTTGATTAATGGTACAGTTCTATTCAATATTCTGTTTTTATAAGTTCGATATTTCCTTCCATTTTCCTCTACCTGATTGAAAGGACAGCTTATGTGAACAGAATGGAATGTACTATTGTGCCTATTGCTCATGTCCTGGTGACCTGTTGTGAGGTTCTGTGGTAATTTAACTGAACTGCGGTCACATGGGATTGTTTTGTCTTGTTCTGCTGTATTTTGCTACCTTCAAAAAAAGTAGATAACAAAATAACAAAATATCTCCAAAAAACTCCGAACTGCACCAAAGCTGATCCATGGAGCATGGATGAGGAGAAACTCAAAAACAAGGCAACAAAATTATATAAGGTGATTAAAAACGAAATAACAATAACAAAACAAGTCAGTAAGGTACTGAGAACCTGAAACAGGATATAATTAAGCAGATAATGGACTTAAAAAGTAAAAAGAAGAAAAGAAAGTGCTCTAGAGGATATGGCTGCATGTATGTTTAAGTGTGTAGGATTGATAACCATGTTGCTAAGTTGTTACTGGATCATTGAACTTCTTTGTAGTCTCACTGTTTGAATGTCCACATTGTATGCTTTAATTTTGTAACTTCAACAGCTATGTCTAAGAGGACAATATGTAATTTATCAAGTAGTGATTTCTTACTGCTTGCTTTTTTCTGAAATTCTGTATTGTTTCTACCCATTTTTCTTTTTTGCTTTTTATCTCTTTAAATAAAAATTTTTTAAAATTATATATAAAAAAGCTCAACCAAGAAAATCTAGCAATTTTGAATAACCCAGTATCAGCTATTGAAATTAAAAGTGCAATTAAAAACTTTCCAACAAAGAAAAGCCCACGTCCTGATGGGTTCATGGCTGAATTCCACAAGAAATTTAGAGAAGATTTGATGCCAATACTCCTTAAACTCTTCAATGAAATTGAAAAGGAATCAATTCTCCCTAAATCATTCCTGGAGACAAGTATTACTCTGATACCACAACCAGAGAAAGACCCAACCAAAAAGGAGAACTATAGATGAATCTCACTAATGAACATGGATGCAAAAATTCTCAATAAAATACTGGCAAATAGAATTCAGCAAATCATCAGGAAGGTTTAACATCATGACCAAGTGGGATTCATTCCAGGAATGCAGGGATGGTTTAATATATGCAAATCAATAAACGTAATACACCACATCAACAGAGCTCAAAACAAAAACCACATGGTCATCTCAATGCAGAAAAAGCTTTCAATAAAGTCCAACACATGTTCATAATAAAAAAAAACCCTTTAGAAACTGGGAATATGTGGGGTCTACCTCAATCTCATAAAGGACAGTTATGACAAACCAATAGCCAACATTATACTAAATGGACAAAAACTGGGAGCTTTCACTCTAAAATCAGCAACAAAACAAGGACATTCACTATCACCACTCCTGTTCAATACAGTTCTGGAAACACTAGCCAGGACAATCAGACAAGAGAGAAAAATAAAAGGAATAAAGGTAGGAAAGGAAGAATTTAAACTAACACTATTTGCAGATGACATGATACTCTATATAGAAAACCCAAAAACCTCCATTAAGAGACTACTAGAGGCAATAAAAAAATTCAGCAGTGTAGCTGATACAAAATAAATGCTCAAAAATCAATAGCATTCCTGTACACAAATAAATAAAAACTCACTGAGGAGAAATTATGGAAATATCACCCTTCACAATAACATCTAAAAAAATGAAATACTTAGGAATCAACCTAAGAATGTAAAAGACCTATATGCTGAAAATTATGCTATGCTAAAAAAGGAGATATTGAAGAGGATATTAGGAAATGGAAGGATATTCCTTGCTCTTGGTTAGGAAAAACCAACATTGTGAACATGGCCATACTCCCAAAACTCTTATACAGCTTCAATGTAAGCCTAATCAAAATACCATTGACATACCTTACAGATCTACAGAAAACACTCCTAAAATACATTTTGAATCAGAAGAGACCTAGAATAGTAAAGGTAATTCTGGGCAACAAAGTCAAGGCAGGAGGCATCTCAATTCCTGAACTGAAACTATACTATAAAGCCACAGTGACAAAATCACCATGGCACTGGCAAAGACATAGACCTGATGATCAATGGAACAGATTAGAATATGCAAACACAACTACAAAGACACCTGATATTTGACAAAAGTGCTAAACATGTTCACTGGAAGAAGGATAGACTCTTTAATAAATGGTGTTGGAAAAATTGGCTTTCAATATGGTGAAGACTGAAACTACATCCATGCATACCATCATGCACAAAACTAAAGTCTAAATGAATCAAAGACCTAAATATTCAAACAGAAATACTGAATCTACAGGGTAGGTAGAAATCTTGGAGACATAGGGGTAGGCAGAGAATTCATGAACAAAACAGAAACTGCACTGGAAACACTTCAAAGAATCAACAACCAAGATCTCATATTATTGAAATGTTTCTGCATTTCAAAAGAAATCACCAACAGAGTGAAAAGAAAACCCACAGCATGGGAAAGAATTATACCCATCAACTCTAAACATATAAAGAATTGAAAAACATCAAGCCCCTAAAGTCAAAGACCGTCTCCAAAAATGGGCATCTGAGATAAACACATGTTCCTCAGATGAAGATACATAAATGGCAAATAAATACATGATGAAATGTTCACCATCACTGGTCATTTGAGAAATGCAAATTAAAACAGCATTGAGATTTCATCTCACTCTGGAAAGAATAGCTGCCATCAAGAAAACAACTGATAACAAATGTTGGCAAGTCTACAGGGAAAAAGGAACCCTGCTCCACTGTTGGTGGGAGTGTAGACTGGTGCAGCCAACTGTGGAAATCACTATGCAGATGGCTCAGAAGACTAGGATTGGAAGTTCCATTCAACCCAGCTATTCCCCTTCTGAGTATTTTCCCAGAAAACCTGAAAAGGTCATGTCACAGTGATATATGTGTACCTATGTTCATAGCAGGACAATTTATAACAGCTTAATCTTGGAAACAACTAAATGCCCATCAACCTCAGAGTGGATGAAAAAGATGTGGTATTTCTATATAATGCAGTATTACTCAGCTATAAAAAGGATGATCTTGAGGTTTTCATATGTAAATGGAGACAACTTGAGACTATCCTCATAATTGAAATAAATAAGAATCATATTTATAAATATCACATTGTGTCTCTAGTGTAAAAAGCAATAAAAACTATAGAAGCAATAAAACCCAATATGTATACTTGCTATTGTAAAAAAGTGAGGAAAAGAAAGTGCACTAAAAGATATAACTGCATGTATGTTTAAGATAGATGACCATATTAGTAAGTTTTTGTTGGATCATTGAGCAAAACTGTTTGCATTCTCACTGTTTTAATGTTCACTTTTTGTACTTTAATTTTGTAACTTGAACAACTATTTCTAAGAGGACATTATGTAATTTATCAACTAGTGATTTCTTAGTGTTTATTTTTATTTTTTGAAATTCTGTATTATTAATACCCTTTTTTCTATTTTGCTTTTTTTCTCTTTAAATAATTTTTTTAAAAAAACTGCATTGAGATTTCATCTCACTCTGGAAAAAATGGCTGCCATCAAGAAATCAACTGATAACAAATACTGGCAAGCTGTGGGGGAAAAGGAACATTTCTCCACTTTTGTGGGAGTGTAGACTGGTGCAGCCACTATGGAAATCAACATGGAGATTGCTCCACAAACTAGGATTAGAAGTTGCATTCAGCCAGATATTCACTTCCTGGGTATTTTCCCCCAAAAGTTGAAAAGATCCTATCACAGTGATATATGTGCACCCATGTTTATAACAGCAAAATTTGTAATCTTGGAAACAACCAAAATGCCCATCAGCCACAGAATGGATGAAAAACGTGTGGTATTTTTATAAATCAAATATTACTCAACTATAAAAAGGGATGATACTGAGACTTTTTTGGGGGGCACCAGGATTGAACTCATGACTGCAAGCTTGCAATGCAGGCACTTACGCTGATGAGCTAAATCCCCAGCCCTGATATTGAGACTTTTATAGGTAAATGGAGGCATCTTGGGACTATCCTCATAAGTAAAATATGAGTAAAATATGAAAACTCATATTTGTAAATATCACATTGTCTCTCTAATGTAAAAAATAATAAAAACTGAAATTGTAATAAGTTCCAAAATGTATAATAGCTTTGTAAAAATGAAAGGGAAAGAAATACTCTAAAAGATGTAATTATATGTATGCTTAATGATGTAAGTTAAGTTTCCATTGGATCATTGAACAGAATAGTTTGCACTGTCAAAATATGAGTGTCTATCCACTTTTTATGCTTTGAGTTTGTAACTTGAACAACTATTTATAAGAGTACAATATGTAATTTATCAGCTAGTGATTTCTTAGTGTTAATATTTTTTTGAAATTCTATATTATTTCTACCCTTTTTTCTTTTTTTTTCTTTTTCTTTAAATAAAAAAGAGGTAATAACAGAAAATTTCCCTGTCATGGGAAAACAAACTGACACACAGTTATGTGAGGCATACAGTTCTCCAATTAGCCATAACCAAAATAGGTCTACACTCAGATGTATAATAATCAATATCCCAGAAGTTCAACATAAGTACTCAGTAGTAAATGCTGTTAGAGAAAAGAAACGGATCATCTATAAAGGAAAGCCTGTCATGACCTCTGCATACTTCTCAACACAAACAATCTAATTGACAATATTTTGAAGTATTTCAAATCCTAAAAGAAAACAACTTCCAACCCAAATTGATGTATCCTGCAAAAGTATATTTCAAAATTTATGGAGAAATGATACTTCCACAACAAAGAACAACTGAAGAATTTTATGATCATCAAGCCAACCCTACAAAGAGTACTGAAATATATTCTAGCTAGACTATGATTTTAAGAACAGCAATATAAAGAAACCACTAAGAAGAAAAACAATTAGACACAGGGGAAAAGCAGACAACCAACAGCACAAAGATAACATGACAGAGACAAACCAATATATACTAGTTATAACCATTAACACAAATGTCCTCAAGTCACTAGTTAAAAGAAAAAGACTGGCAGAGTGGGTCAAGAAATAAAATCCAGTCATATGTTGTGTACGAGAAACCCATGTAACTCAAAAGGAAATGCGTAGGCTGAAAAATCAAAGGATGGAAACAATATTTCATGCAACAGAAACCCAGGAAAAACCAGAGGTTGCTATTTCATTTCAGACATTCTAAACTTCAAACTAAGAATGATCCAAAGAAATGAAGGTCACTATATGTTAGTTAGGGGAAAAGTTCAAGAGGAAGAGATACCAATCTTAAATATATAAGCACCAAATACACATCTATATAAGACAAATATTAATAGAAACAATCAAATAAGTAATAAAATTATAATGGGAGACCTTAACATCTCATTGTAACAAAGAGACAATGACTATCTCAACTAGACAACTAGACAAAAAATCAACTAGACAAAAATTTCACCAAGAAAAAACAGCACAGTATCAAACTTCTGAACAAATGGACTTAGTAGACATGCAAAGAGTATTCAACAAAACATCAGAATAAACATTCTTCTCAGCTGCACAAGGGACAGTATCTAAAGTAGACCATATACTAGCCCATAGAACATGCTTAAATAAATAAATACATAAAAATCATCTGATGCATATTATCCGATCATAGTGCTGTAAAATTAGAAATTAATGAAAAAAGAAACAACAAAATCTCCATAAACACATAGAATGTAAATAGTATCCTCCTAAACAACCAGGTCCTGATGGATTCACAGCTGAATCCTGCAAGATGTTTAAGGAAGACTTAATGTCGGCTCTCCTTAAACTCTTTAATGACATTGACAGAAAAGCAATTTTGCCTAACTTATTCCCTGAATCAAGTATTACCCTGATTACAAAACCAGAGAAAGAGCCAACTAAAAAAGAAAGCGATGGACCAAACTCTCTAATGAACATAGATGCAAAAATCCTCAATAAAATACTGGCAAACAGAATATAGTGAATCATCAAGGAGATTATACACCATGGCTAAGTGAGACTCATTCCAAGAATGCAAAGAGCATTAAACATACACAAATCAATAAACATAATATTCCATATCAACAGAGCCAAGGACAAGAATCACATGATCATCTAAGTAGATGCAAAAAAAGCATTTCAAGAAGTCCAACACCCATTTAAGATAAAAGCCTTACAGAAAATCAGAAAAGATGGTCTTTACCTCAATCTGATAAAAGCCATATATGATAAACCAAAAGCCAACATCTTACTAAATGGACAAAAACTAAAACATTCACTCTAAAATCAGGGACAAGACAAGGATATCCACTATCACCACTCCACCTCAATATAGCTCTGGAAAAATTAGCTTGAGCAATTAGACAAGAGACAGAAATAAAAGGAATAAGAATAGGAAAGGAAGAAGTTAAATTATCATTAGAGACAGATGACATAATGTGGGAGACAACTCCAGTGACTCCCCTTGAATGCAAAACAATTACTGTGACTTGATTATTTGGAAACTCATTTCCTTATACTGATAATCTGTAAAAGGCTGGCTAGGGTATTTTCTTCTCTCTTTAATTGGCTCTAAGCATTGTAAATAAGGCTAGCAAGCTAAAAGACAGTCCTGTTTCCTTGCATAGTGTTCTCTGTACAGCATATGAGCACAGTGAGATGCTAGAGCCAATAGCTCCAGGAATGTCAACAGAGTATGAGCCTCAAGATAAACAAGCTATGACTCCCCAGGGCACAAGAGTTTACATATCAAAACCAAAGCAACAGCCTCCCAAATCAATTCAGTTGCTACCTTAATTAGATTATGTAAATTGATCCTTCTACATATCTTTATCTCTACCATTTACAGAGATATCATTCTTCCACCTGGCCAGCCAGCTCAAGTTAATTCTGGTAATTCCCACCATCCTCACTGTCACTCATCCCTGAGCCACCCCGCTTCTTCACAAGATAATAAATCCTAAGAGAGGCCTAGGATCAAGGCCTTTGTCCACATGTTCTCAAAAGGATTGGACTTAGGACCCCCTGGCTGCCCTTGACATGGAATATGTCTTAGTATTTTTACTCTCACCGTGGGTTGCATTGGTGGTGGTAAATTAAAATTAACTTGCTGGAATTCCAATGACATCTCAATGGGATTACAAATATAACTTTTTGTGTTGTAAGCAAAAACTAAAAAGAGTACTACAATACTTGGCTGACTAAACTCGATATTTGGGTTTACAATAACATGATACTCTACATAGATGATCCCAAAAACTCCACTGAAAGTTTTGTAGATCTAATAACCAAATTCAGTAATGTAGCTGGATTAAAATGCAACACTCAAAAATCAACAGCATTTCTGTACCAAAACAACAAAATCACTGAGAGAGGAATAAGTGAAGTCACACCCTTCACAGTAGCACCAATAAAAATGAAATACTTAGGAATCAATCTAACATAGAAGTAAAAATCTACACATCGAAAATTACAGTACTCTGAAAAGAGAAATTGAAGATTATCTCAGAAAGTGGAAAAACATTTCTTGTTGATGGATAGAAAGAATGAATATTGTAACAATGACCATATTCCCAAAATTTTTATACAGATTTAAAACAATTCCATTCAAAATACCATTAGCATACCTCATGGATCTAGAAAAAGTATTCCTAAAATTCATCTGTAATGGTAAGAGACCTAGAATAGAAAAGGCAATCCTGTATGACAAAGGCCAGGCAGGATGTATCACAATACCTCACTTAAAATTATACCAAAAATCTACTGTGATAAAATCAGCATGGTTCTGGAAAAAAACAGACCTGAAGATCAATGCAATAGATAAGAAGATACAACAACAAACACAACACACTCAGTAACCTTGTCTTTGATAAAAGGTCTAAATATATTCACGGAAAGAATGACAGTCTCTTGAATAAATTACTCTGGAAAAACTGATATTTCCCATGCCCAAAACTAAAAATAGACCCATGACTATCACTGTGAACTAATATAAAGTGAATAAAAATCAAATGCCTAAATATTAAACCAGAAACACTAAACCTACTGTAAGACAAAGTAGGTAGAAATCTTGAAGAATTAGGGGTAGGTATTATATTCATGAACAAAAATGAAATTGTCCAGAAAATATTTCAAAGACTCAAGAATTGGGATCTCATTTTATTAAAAAGTTTTTTCATGACAAAAATAATCACCAATATAGTTAAAGAGAAACCCAAGAATTGGGGAAAAAATAAGTCAACTGTTCCCCTTCTGGGTATTTTCCCAGAAGAATTTAAAATATTATACCACAGAGATATATGCATACTTATGTTTATAGCAGCACCATTTGGAATAGGTAAATCTTGGAAACAGCCCAAATGCCCATCAACTGAGCAATGCAAAGGAAAGATGTGGCATTTTTATACAATGGAATTCTATTCAGCTATAAAGAAGGATAAATTCAAGGCTTTCATAGGTAAGTGGATGCAACTAGAGACGATACTCATAAGTGAAATGAATGAGTGTCACATATGTAAAGATCATATTCTCTCCCTCACATAAAAAAAACTGAAAGAGTAAATAAGATCTGAAAGCTACAATAGATATTGTGCAAGGGAATGAAAGTGTTCAAAAGGAAAGAACAACTGGGATGGGGAAAAAGAGAAAAGAAGGAAGAGAAATTACATGTATATATATATATATATATATATATACACACACACACACAAAGATAGGCAAGAAATTTTACTATTGATCCTATTAGTTCAGAAAAAGTAACTGTGAATTCTTATATTATTTGATCTGTTTTGCATGCTTGTATATTATAATCTGAGCAACTATTTTGAAGATAACAATATGCCGTGTAATGACTATTGCTAATTTCCTAACAGCTTACTTTAAATTCCATATAATTTATTTTGTTTTGTTTTGCTTTTATTACTTGTTTTCTTTTAATTTCTTTAAAATATATTTTAAAGGAAAAAGAGAAACAAGAACAGAGCAACAGCAATAAAAAACTAGAAACAATGTTCATACTCAAAAAAGCAAGAACAAGTAATCAAGAAAATTGAAAGAAAAATGAAAAAAAAATAAAAGAGAAAAAATGTCCTCTTCAGAGCATTTCTCTCCTGTTACTTGTAGACAGTTTGGGTAGGCAGAGCTCAGATCAATGTTGAGTAATCCCAGAAATCCAGCCAGATTTATGGTATGATAGTGGATAATTCCAAGAAACCTGCACTTTCAGTTTCTCTGAAGCTGAGGCTGGTTTCTAGCTGTGCAGCTAGAATCAAATTTGTTCTGCCTGTAACATCTTGCCAGCTTGATTACAGGTTTCTGAAAATTTGAACTCAGTTACTTGACCTCTTGTAGATTTGAAATTGGTTCTGCTTCACTCTGATCCTCAGAGTCACTAGATGGAGAAAGACCAATTCTGGTCTGAATTCTGTGCTCAGTTGACCCTTCACAAAGACGACAACTGGCCAGTCACACTTGTCTGAAGGAACATGTGACTCTGAATTACTCACCAGCCACTACAGTCCACTGCATACACTACTACATTCCACTGGTGCATTTATCTGTGGAGGCCTCTGAGGTCACCAGGTGTCACCATGCATCCGGTGTTTGAACCAACATTCCCATGCACTGAATCCCCTTCAATATGAAAAACACATTAACTCCATCTCCAAGAGTGGTTAGAACCTCAACAGTTCTAGCACTGCCCAAAAGTTCAAGTCTAAAGTCTCCTCTGAAACTTCCGGCAAACTCTTAGCTGTGAGCTCCTGGAAGAATCAGAAGGTTAAACACAGCCAACATACAATGGCACAGGGTAAACATTCTAATTACAAAAGGGAGGAATAGGAAAGTAGAAAATAATAGGACCAAAGCAAGCATGAAATGAGGCAGGGCAACATTAAATCCTGTAGCTCAATACCTAATGTCCAGGGCAAGTGGTAGTGAGATGTGAGTTTTAAAGAACTTTGGCAATCCCAAATTTGCAACATACATGGGCACTGTCTTTTCCAAGCTTAATTACATTCTGTGGTTTTCCTAAGATGTTAAATGTTCCTGGTATTCTGGAATCTTCACTACAGTTTTGACTTCACCCTCACAGCCTCATGCATCACTGTTACAGGGGTATATTGATTATCTTCTAAGATCTATTTTTTAAATTTTATTTTACAGAGAATATAACAAAAGACAACAGAACAACGCAGATCAGAACAGAACAATACAAGCAACACAGAACCTACAACAAGACAATTGGATATCAACAGTAGCTACCATAATATCTCTTTCTTTGAAATAATTGAGCATAGCTTCACAAACAATATCAAATGTAACAAAATAGAATAAAAACATTCAAGAGAATGAAAGTATTACAAGGCATTCTGAACCAAATAACAGAAAATGAACAATGGCTACTATAATATCTCATTTTCCATAAAAAACATGTTAATATTATTACACATATTAAAATCCAGTAAGACAACATGATAGAACTAATGGTAATAGAAGAACAAAAGCATGGTAGGACTTCAAATCAAGATGATACTAAATCAGCAATAGCTGAAATAATGTCTTTTTTTCTTCAAAGTAGCTGTTCATACCATCACACGTAATAAGGTCAAACAAAATAGAATAAAACCATTCCAACCAATGAATGAAAACATTACAAGACTTCAAAGCAATATATTGGGGAACCATGATTACCATAGAATCTTATGTACTCTTACCTTTTCTTACACTAGGGAGACCATACAGTATTTATACATGTGAGTTTGATTTATTTTGCTTATGAGTATGGTCTCAAGTTGCATCCATTTATTTATAAATATCTCAATGTGATCATTCTTTATAGCTGAGTAGTACTCCATTGTGTAAAAGTACCACAATTTTTTTTATCCACTTCTCAGCTGATGCGCACTTAAGTTGTTTCCAAGATCTGGCTATTACAAATTGTGCTGCTATAAAAAAATCAGACCCCTGATATTCAAAGACCCAATCCAAAAATGGGCATCCAAGATGAAAACACAGTTCTCAGAGGAAGAAATATGAATGGCAAATAAAAACATGAAAAAATGTTCATCATCATTGGTCATTAGAGAAATGCAAATTAAAACCACTCTGAGATTTCATCTCAGTTGGGAAATAATGGCCAGGATCAACAAAACTACCAACAACAAATGCTAGATAGGCTTTGGGAAAAAAGGAACTCTTCTGCACTGTTAGTGGGAGTGTAGACTAGTGCAACCACTGTGGAGGTCAGTCTGGAGATTCCTCAAAAATCTGGGATTCGAAGTCCATTTGACCCAGCTATTCCACTCCCAGGCATATTCCCAGAAGAACTGAAAACATCATACCCCAGTGATATATGTGCACCTATGTTTATAGCAGCACAATTTGTAATAGCTAAGATCTTCTTTTGAGATCTATATGGAAGCTTCCATGATCCAATACTTCTTGCATTCTGTGTATCTGTAAAACCAGCACTATGTAAATGACATCAAAATCTACTGTCAGTTTGAGCAGTAGGCAAGCATTTTTGGACAATGACAGCAAAACTTGAGTGCTCAGATGACTGAACTTCAGAATACACTTCCATGGCTGGTCTTGAGAGAGAAGATTTTCCTTGGGATTTCCTTTCAAGTCAATGTTTCAAAGGAATTCTCCCTTTTACACTGCTGAACGTGCAAAGAGTAAGATACAGAAAGTTACTGAGATGCTCTCATGTTATCTTTTCTATGATCCTGATGTAAAGTATTTGGCATTATTTTTTAAAAAAAACAGCACTAATCTTTTCAACAGTCATACTTTCCCTTGTCCCACCTTTATACTCACTTATTGTATAGCCATACTGCACATTCTTCACATTGTCTAACTGTGCTTGCTCTCTTATTTTTTTTTGTAAATCTTGCTAAAGGCATGTCAGTCTGAAATTAGATTGCCTTGAAATTTCTTCTACCAGTTCAATTTGTCTGCCACCTTTAAATTGAGCCTCACATATAGTTTTAGAGAATGGAAAAAATGTATACAAATTCTCTTTCAAAGTGTAATATGAGTGGCCTATTGTCCAAATTCCAGTGGGGTCCTTATTCACATCAAATACTACACTTGAAACCTCATAAGC
The DNA here is from genome assembly GCA_004027455.1 of Hydrochoerus hydrochaeris. Classification (NCBI taxonomy): domain Eukaryota; kingdom Metazoa; phylum Chordata; class Mammalia; order Rodentia; family Hydrochaeridae; genus Hydrochoerus; species Hydrochoerus hydrochaeris. The sequence goes on along the minus strand of PVLA01007751.1, from coordinate 78,958 downwards.
CTAAACTTTACTATCACCATTGCCTGTCAACATTCTCATTTTCTGAACTTTGATCAGAATTACTCATTAAGTTCTGCTTCCACTCTTGTAGGTTATCTCCAGACCTTTGGAAACTACTCCCATAAACCAGTTAAAAAGGCTTCTGAACAACATGCTTACAGCAACAAAATCACTTCTCTGGTATCAACTTGCTATATGCACTGTGAATTTTAGGTACTTTGTTCCAGCAAAGAAAAGTGACTAATACAGAAAATTGAGAGGTGTATGATTTTATCCTGAGTTTCAGAGTACACAATCCATGCTCAGTTGGTTCAAAGGTCGAAATGGCATGGCAGAAGGACTGGAAGAAGAAAGCCATTCAACAAATGTCAGTCAGGTAGCTGGGATCAAAGGAAACACAAGTGCAAAAAATACATTCTCCAAGGGCATGCCCACAATGGTTCACCTTCTCCAACTTGGTACTGCCTCCTAACAGAATTGTCAATCATACATTAATTGAAGGATTACTCCACTGATGAGTATTTTCCATAATTAATTACTTTCCAAAAACTGATCTCTGAACACATTATATGTTTAGGGGATATTTTATGTCTAAACTGTAACACTACTTTTCTCTAAATTTTTGGGGGTCAGGTATGTAAAATTACAACACAGTTAAGAGTATTGATAAACTACAGATCATGTGGAAATACAGAACATCATCAATACCTAATTTGAAAAACTTTATTCTCATAGAATCAAAAACACAGAAAAAACTGACAGAATTCTGGAAACAAATGAATTACCAAAGCTGTATCAAGAAGAAATAAAACTTCTGAATAACCAAGTAACAGTTAATAAAATTGAAAATGTAAATAAAAACTTACCAACCAAAAAAAAAAGCTCAAATCCTGATGGATGCACAGCTAAATTCTGCAAGAAATTTAGAGATAATTTAATACCAATACTCCTCAAACTCTTTAATGAAATTGAAAGGGAAGCAATTCTCCCTAATTTACTCTGGGAGGCAAATATTACCCTGATGCCAAAACCAGAGAAAGACGCAACCAAAAAACAAAATTACAGAACAGTCTCTCTAATCAAAACAGATGCAAAAACACTCAATAAAATATGAGGAAATAGAATGCTACAAATCATCAAGAAGGTTATACACCACAGCCAGGTGGGATTCATCCCAGGAATGCAGGGATGGTTCAACATAAGCAAATCAATAAATGTAATGCAATGTATTAACACAGTGAAAGATAAAAATCATATGATTATCTCAATAGATGCATAAAAAGCTTTTGATCAAGTCCAACACTCATTCATGAGTAAAAAAAAGTACCTACAGAAAACAGGAATAGGTGGTCTTTAATGTAAAATCAGGAACAAGACAATGTTGTCCACTAACACCTCTCCTTTTCAATATAGCTCTGGAAACATTAGCCAGAGCAATTAGAAAACAGAGAGAGAGAAAAAAGGGGTAAAGACAGGAAAAGAAGAAGTTAAATTGTCATTATTCTCAGATGACATGAAACACTACATAGAAGACCCCAGAAACTCCACCAACAGGCTTCTAGACCTAATAAGAAAATTTAGCTGCATAATAAATACTCAAATGCAAAGTAAATCCTCAAAAGTCAACAGCATTCCTGTACATAAACAACAAACTCACTGAGAGAGAAATAAAGGAAACCATATCCTTCACAATAACATAAAAAAGGAAATACTTAGGAATTAATCTAATGAAGTAGGTAAAGGAATTATACACTGAAAATTGCAATACTCTGAAAAAAGAAATTGAAAATGAATTCAGAAAATGGAAGGATATCCTTTGCTCATGAATAGGAAGAACCAACATTGTGAAAATGGCCATACTCCCAAAACTGTTATACAGATTTAATGCAATCCTGATCAAAATGCCATTAGCATACCACAAGAATCTAGAGAAAGCATTCCTAAAATTCATCTGTAACCATAAGAAACCTAGAATAGCAAACCTAATCCTGGGCAACAAAGACCAGACAAGAGGCATCGCATTCCCTGACTTGAAATTATACTACAAAGCTGCTTTAATAAAATCAGCTTGGTACTGGCCAAAAAATAGACCTGAGGAAAAATATAATAAAACAGAAGATAGACACAACTCCAAACACATTCAACCACCTTACCTTTGATAAAGGGGCCAAGCATGTTCACAGGAAGAAAGACAGCCTCTTTAATAAGTGGTGTTGGAAAAACTGGCTTTCTACCTGCTGAAGACTTAAACTAGACCTGTGACAATCACCATGCACTAAACTAAATTCAGAATGGATCAAAGATCTAAATATTAAGACAGAAACACTAACCCTCTTGAAAGACAAAGTAGGAAGAAATCTCGAGGACATAGGGGTAAGCCAAGAGTTCATGAACAAACCCAAACTGCATGAAAAGTATTTCAGTGAATCAACTGGGATTTCATCTTATTAAAAAAGTTTTTACACATTGAAAGAAATCACCAATACAGTGAAAAGAAAACCAACAAATTGTGAAAATATTTTTGCCTACTGTCCCTCAGACAAAGGACCTTTATCTAAAATGTATAAAGAATTGTAAATAAAAAAACCCAGGTCCCCCAAATTAAAAATCCAATCCAAAATTGGGCATCTGAGATGAATTTGCATTTCTCAGATGAAAAAATGCAAATGGCAAATATATATGTGAAAAAATGTTTAATGTCATTAGTCATTTGAGAAATGCAAGTTAAAACTATACTGCGATATTATCTCACTCCAAAAAAATGGCTGTTATCAAGAAATTAACCAATAATAAATGTTGGTATTTCTGTAGGATAAAAGGAACACTTTTCCATTATTGGTGGTTGTGGGACCTGATACAACCACTGTGGAAATCAGTGTGGAGATGCCTCAAAAAACTGGATTAGAGGTTCCATTTGCTCTAACTATTCCCCTTCTGGGTATTTTTCCAGAAGAACTGAAAACACCATACCACAATGATATATGTGCATGCATGTTTGTAATTGCATAACTCATAATAACTAAACTTGAAACAGCACAAATGCCCACCACCTGTGTAATGGATGAAAAAGATGTATTTTTGTATAATGGAATACTTCTTAGCCATAAAGAATTATAAACTTAAATTTTTTCTGAGTAAATTGATCCAAATAGAAACTATAACTCAAAAGTAAAATAAATCAGACTGGCATGTGTAAATACCATATTTTGTTTCATGTAAAAAATGAAGAGTAAATAAATCCAAAACTTGCAATAGATATAGCAAAGGGAAATGAAACTGTTCAAAGGGAAAGTTTATTGTTTGATCAATCTGATACATCTGGTAGCCTGAGCAATTACTCTGAGGATAACAATATGCAATAGAACACAAATTGTTAAATTCCTATCATCTTATTTTAAATTCAATTCTATCATTATTTATTGTTATTGTTGCTGTCTTCATTTTGCTTTTGTTGTTTTTTTAATTGTTTATTAGCATCTTGATTTTTCTGTTTTTTATCTTTAAAATAAAAAAAGAGTATAATAAAATTCTCCTATATTTCTGTCAAGTTTACTCAAAGGAAGATTTCATTTTAGTTGATTCCATCAATACATTAAAATACATATTTGTAATGTTTATTTACTAGTTATATTTTCAAATTCATAGCCATTTAAAATGATTTTATGTATATTCTGCTCTCATAAATGTTATGAGTAACTTCTTAAACCCAAGTCCAGTATTACTATCACTGTTTGAACTTTTTAGCACTATTTGACATTGTTGAAAAATGCAATGACTAAGATTAATGCAGTCATGGTTTAGAGTTGATGCATATAACTGCTTATTTGAATAAAGAAAATCTGTGAAGAGAAATTACTGGGAGCTCTGCCTAAAATAATGGCTATCATTAGTATAGACACATGGAAAAGAAGTTTATTACATCTATGCTGAATTCACCAAACAGATATGAAGTTTGCCTAAAGAAATGTTGACAAATGAAGTGGCAGTGTGTGGCAGTTCTAAAAGTGAGGGCAAGAGAAGGTGAATAAGAAAATGCATTCCCTGTTGTTAATGGTCATATTTTAATGTACACAAGCTCTGTTGGCCTAAAATGTGATTTTTAACATTTTCATGTTATATATTTAGGTCAAAAAGAAAATTATTTTAATCTATGGAGAAGTATGTGAATGTTATTTTTCCATATAAAGGATAACATTCAAATTGTAGTATTCTTTACTGGTCATCATTACTACACATATGACTTTCCTTATAAAGTAATCAAGACTCTCTAAATATATGAAAAACATAAAATATGATTAAACTAAATGACTGTTACATGTATATATTGCATTCTTCTTAGCTCAAGAAAAGCATATTTGCACATCACGTTTCTTAAGATCAGAAGCACAGGGAAATTAATTCAAGTGGCCTGCTTTATAGTAGTAATCCTCAAAATGAGATACATGGAAGCTTAGAAAACAGCAAATTTATAGAGTCCATCAAAGATTTTCTGAATGTCTCTGGGGCATCTGATCAGGAAATTGTGTTTTACAAGCTTATCAGAAATTTCTAATGTCTACTGAAATTTCCTTAATCTATGATCTTTGGTACCATCCCTGTTTAACCCTCAGGTAGGCCCTCTTCTTAAAACTTATCCCAAGGACTTGCAATATTACTTGATAATAAAGAATATGCCTTTATGAAAATGTATGAATTGTAATCTGAATCCCTGATCCTCTATAAATGGGTACACATATCAATTTGTTTCATTTCTTTGTCTTTTCTTAGTTTGTCCTGAGAAAAGTGGGTGTCGTTTCATTGAGGAAATATAAACTTGTTTCAATTGTTTTTTTTTAAATTTTAGTACTTGTTTGCACTGCATTCTGTTTACATTCCTTGCATAGAGTTGAAACATGTACTTAACACATTTCTATTTCTTCTTTCATCACATTTCTTTCTTCCACTCTATTCTTTCCATCTCTTTACCTCTTCCCATTTAAGAAAGATCCAATCTACTTACTTCCTATTGTCTATCTTTTGTTTTGCTGCTTATATACACTTTAGACTTCTCATATAAATCACATGTTATTTAAGTTTATATGTCTGATTTCACTAAGCATTATGGTCTCAAAGTCTATCCATTGTCTTACAAATCACTCAAGTTTATCCTTCTTTGGGGCAGAGTACTATTCTATATATACTGACACCATATTTTAATTATCCATCTGTTAATGGACATATATGCTGCTTCCAAGATTTAGCTGTTAATGCTGCCATAAGCATTGATATGTACATATCACTGTAATACAATATCTTTCTTTCAGGAAAACACCTAGAAATTTAATAGTTGGGTCAAATTTCATTTCCGCATTTGGTTTTTGGAAGAATTTTCCATACTAACTTCCTCAGTGGTTTTGCTAGTTTACATGCCAACCAACAATGTAGAATGAATGCTTCCTTTTTGCCTGAAGCCTAGCCAGCATTTATTACTTGGTATAGTTGTTATAATTTTACTTATGTGTGAGATAACATACCATGGAATTTTAAACATCATAAGTTATGTAAAAAGATTATAATCTTTCCTAGAAAGAATACTGATAGATGATAAAGTTTGGGGTGATATTTTACTTTTTTATTTCAGTTTTGCAATTCTTTTTGTATATCTTGTGTTCCTTACAATGAGCTCTTCCCTCTCTTCACCCAATGCCCAGAAGAATACATGCTCAAGAAGTCGTATATAAGCTATGGGACTGGGGAGAAACTCACCAAAGTATATTTTGGAAGTTTTTAGTTCAGTTTTATCTACAGTAAGTTTCACTAATTTTATATCTGTAAATTGTTTCAGTGCAGACTAACAGATTATTTTCCTAACTTCACTTAAGGAGTTTCTCATGCCCATTTCACTTTGCCCACTGACGGCATTATGGTGGAATCCTATTGCAGTTTTGTTCTTTTTTATGAAAATATGGATGCAGTGAGGAAAGAAAAGAACCCAAGGGCTCATCTCTAAAATAATTATTGTTTCTCACAGAAAGTCCAAATTGAGTGACCAGGCTTCATAATTAAACTTACCATTTGTGCTAATTTATTACTTGCCATGATATATGGGTTTTTTCTTGTTGGATACTAATTTAAGCCATTCCTTTATATTTTTAAAACTATAAGAAAAATGATAATTACTTTTATAATTTTCTATCCATTGGAAATTAAAGAAAATATGACTAATTTTAAACCACTAGTCTCTATTTTCAAAACAATAGGAAAAATCTTTGTTATCTAGATAAATGTGTCTCCCAAGATTTGTCAAATCCCAAACCAACTCTCCCATAAGAATAAAGCCTTTATTCAAATATATTTAACTTACCTTATGTACAGTTTTACTCTTCTCATTGGCTCTCGCATTCTACCTTGCCAAAATAGTAGGACAGAATTTTACAGGCAATTAGTGAATTCACAAATCTGTATAGGTTAGAATTACCAGGGAGAAGAAAAATCTCTATTTGTAGATTTTGAATGTTCTGTCACTTTGTACTTACTTTAACTACTGTATTCTCTCATTTTATACACTATATTGATAGTATCAAAATGATTATGTCTCATCTGTTTTTAATCCCAACTCTCTTTCCTAGTTGTCGACTGTCATTTATCTGTGGAAACATGGAGCAAGAAGTGATTTCAGAAATTTATTATTCTAAATCTCTTAAGTTTGTCTGATGAAATAGAAACATAAAAACTTGACTATTTTCTCAAAGTCATATAATTAGATTTTCCTGTACATAAAAATAGTACATTTATTTGTTTTACATTAATAAGAAATTTATAGATTATATGATCATTTATGATTGCAACTTATTATTTAGAAGCTAAACATATATATAAAACTTTCCTTATCTATTACTTATTACAGTTCAGATATTTACCTTTTTTCCTTAGGTTTTTTTTTCAATTCTGGAAATTGAACTCAGGGCCTTAGGACCTCAAAATTGCTAGGAAAATATTCCACTCCTGAGTTAAATTCCCAGTCCATATTTATCTTTAATAAATATTTTAGATAATTATGAATTCATGCATAATTTTAGGAGCAATACAGAAACATCTTGAATACTTTTAATCCAATTTTCTCCTGGCATTTTTGTAGCCCAGTGTAGCAATAGGAAATTCACATTTAAATAACTACTAAGTATATTCACTTTTCATCAGTTACATTTACATTCATTTGTATGTGTATTTAGCCATTATCATGTACTTTTATTATTTGTGTAGATTAGTATGATAACTATTAACAGCCAAACTTCCATTGCCAAAATTCCTTGTGCTGCTCCTTTGTAGCTACAGCCACTTCTATTTTAGCTCTGATCTCTACAAAATAAACTATAACTTTGTCATTTCAAGATTGCTAAGTAAATATAACAATATATTGTGTGATTTTTGGAAATCCTCACTTTCTTTAAAATCTCAGTATAATTCCTTTCATATTTTCCCAAATTGTGGCTTGTATTTTAATTAAGGATTAATATTCCATAATATGGATGTTGTGTGGTTTATTTGATTTTCCACCTGAAGTAGAACATAGGATTTGTTGCTAGATTTCATCTACTGTGAATAAACCTTTAATGATCATTAATGATCATTCAGGGTTTTTATGTGAACAAAAGTTTTTATACTTCTAGGATAAATGCCTAAGGACATAGTTGCTTTGGCATATAATATTGTATATTTATTTTATTTTAAAAAGCTGCAAAATATTTACCAGAAAGGCTAATATCTTTACATTTCACCATCAGCATAACAGAAACCAGTTTCTCTTCATCCCATTAGAATGTGATATATCACTATTTTTTATTTTAGTTATTCCAAGATGTATATAGTGATAACTTTTCAGTGTGGTCATAATTTACATTTCCTTAATGACTCATGATTTCTTTGTGTGCTGTTTTGATATATTTATAGCTTCTTTGATAAAAATTTGTTCAACTCTTTTATTATATTCTGATTGCATTGTTTGTTACTTTACTGTTAAACTTTCAGAATTTTTAATATCTTAAACATATAAAATTTGTTTGGATATGTGATTTTCAATGTGTATTAATATTCTTAAAAGGGTTTTCATGTAGCAATTTACCCATTGATCTTTTTCAATATCTTTCTCTTGGTGTAAAAAATGAGTATACTTCATCCATGTAGCAGCAGTAGATCCCACAGCTCTTTCTCCAATGACTTTTGTAAAAGTTTCATAGCTTTAAGTTTTACCTTTTAGCCATCATCTATTTTGAGCTTATTTTTATATATGACCACTGAATCTAAGATTTCTTTCTGTATAGATGCCCAATTAATCCAATGATATTTGTTTTAAACAAGTTAGCTTTCCTCCATTAAACTGTTTTTGCACTTTTGTCAAAAATCAGTTGGACACACTTGTATGAGTCTATTTCTGGCATCTGTTTTATGTTTGTCCACTGATCTGCAAACTGCACCCCTTGGTTACTGGACTCATTCTTTCAAAATTATTTTAACCATTTCAGTTATAGTTTGTTTACATAAATTGAAGAACTTTGTGTAATCCTATGAAAAACATTCTTTTTCTACCTTTCATAGAAGTTCCTTTAAACCTATGCATCATTTTGGAGAGAACTGACTTCACATCTATTTACTGTGTTGAATCTTCTAAGTATGTCTAACCATCTCTTTTGGGCTTCTTTAATTTGTTCCATTAACATTTGTAATTTTAGGATATAGATCCTGTGCATATTTTGACATATAGTTACCTAAAATTTCACTTCTTTGATGCAATTGTAAATGTTCACTGTTTTACTGTTTCAGAATTCCCGTGACTCAGTTTTATCAGACTATTATCTACATGGTGTAAGTTCTAATTTTCTTTCAAGTTTAGTGGTTCTTTCTTCTTTTATCTCCATTTTCATATTGATTTTACTCAGAAGATTTTAATTTTTGTCTATGTTTTTCACTTATAAAAGTTTCCATTGGGTTCTTTTAAAAATAAGTTATCATGACAAAGAGGAACTGGGGAAGTTTGTGACCACCAATCCAACACTACAGAGAATACTGAAGGACATGAGAGAGAGAGAGAGAGAGAGAGAGAAAAATACCAGGGTTTTAGGAAAAGTGGCAGAAAGGCTTCAATGAGTGGGGCAGGCAGTAGAATGAAGGAGAAAACTAGACAAAGGCAGAAAAATAGGCAGAAATGAGGCAGAGAAGGATGGCTAGAATCTCTAACATTGATGGCCTTGATATACTATATTGTTAATAGTGCACCAGGATTTAAAACCCACATTACTCACACCACTCTGCTTAGATGTATTATATTCTGTTCCAGTCGTTCTACCTGTACTAGATTTGAGGGCACAGACAGTTATCCCCAAAATAACAGGACATAGTATGGTAATCATCCTTAATTTCCTATTAACTTAATCTAAAGCTCTGTAAAACCTACACTGTTTTACCATGACTGATCATAATCGAATCTGGTTTGTTAGATTGCTGTTTTGTATTGATAGATTTTATTCAAAGCTGTTATGATTGATACTGTCATGTCTGACAGTATAGGCAACTGCACTGAAGATGACAAGATTCACTAGAATATCCACTATGGTTTGATTATTACCTGCCTTTGAAGTTTTATATCGTCTACAATGTTTTATTTTTACTAGTATTGTTATGTACTGCTATATTCAATTATACTGCTATATTCAATTATGCCTGATGATATAGACAATTCTATTGAAGATAATAAGAAACAACACAGTAATCATTGTGGATCACCTTGTACTGTGGTTTTATATGACTTTTTGGTTTCATGTTTTTATAAGAATTTGTTTTGTTTTGCTATGTTTTGTTTTTCCCTCTAATACAGAAAGGATAGAAATACATGTAAAGACTCATGCATGCGTAGCTGTTTACACTCTCACTGTTTGAATATCTACTTTGCATGCTTTAATTTTGTAACTTGAACAACTATTTCTGAGGATAATATGTAATTTATCAACTAGTGATTTTTATTGTTTATCTTTTTTTGAAATTCTGTATTATCTCTACCCTTTACATGCTTTTGTTTCTCTTTAAATAATAAAATAAAAATAAGATGTATTCATTTATTGAGATCTACTCTTGTCATTTGTTTCAAGATAATTCAAAAATTTTATTTAAGTATTTTCTTATGGTTGCTTAAAAATCCATTTCAAATAATTCCAACTTTTGATTCATCTCAATTGTGAAATCAGTTAATTATATTGTCTCACTCAAGTTGTGATTTCTCTTGTTCTTCATATGATGTGATTTCTTATTGAAACTGGTAATTTACACATTATTAGCTTCCTTCTAAGGTTTTCTGACTCTTTCAGAGTGAAAATGGAGTACTGACTCTCCCCATCATTTCTTTAAAGCAATAATGGAGTCTCATCTAACCACTGGGTCCCACTAACACCAAAGATGTAGAGAATGTTGGGTACCATGTAGCCTCATTGTGTTTCCCAATTTTCAATTTCATTTATGGCAGATAGTGACTGATACTAACCTTCTCACTGGTTTTAACAGATACTAGGGCCATAGGGAACCAGAGTGTCTGTTAAATAGACCTGTTTAAACCTCTACCTTACTCAGTCTCTTTGCTGCTAAGTTAATATGTGGGTAGACTGGTAATATAATAACCACTAGAAATACCTCATATTATCAGATGAATGCAGAGGAGCAGCATTTGAACTCATCAGGACACCACTTGATTCTACCTGGTGAGAGAAAGAAAAGCACCTTTTGTCCAGCATCACCAATATTAATCTGCCAGAATAATCAAAACAAGACCTGCTTCTGTCCTGTGGGACATGGAAGATAGCTCTCTGCTTAGTCTTATCAACACTACACTATTTAAAAAGGAATGTTATCTACTTCTAGGTGCATTTGATAGTATATTGATCCCTCTCGCTTGAGGATGTTAACCTCAAACCATGCTCCCTATATCTAAGCATGACACATTCTGTGCTGCAGCCACAACTTCCTGACCATTTGTCATATATCTTATGTCCATGCATCTTTCTATGCCATTGTTCCAGCTGTTTTCTGTTTAGACTGAAAAAAAAACTCTGACTCTCTGAATATCTTCTTCATGTTTTTGTAACTTTTCAAGTTGTCTCCAGTGACCTCCAAAACTATAACAAGTCACTAAATCCTTTAGGTGTCCAATGCTGAATGTGCACTTCTTTATAGCATGTATTATATAATCTGTTTTGTACAGCAGAATTACCAGCATTTATGCCTATCTTCACTATCCATCCAGTTATAATTTATCACTATATTGCTGAATTTTATGTTGAATAATTTCCTCTTTATCCAGGAATCAGGCTTCCAGAAGCCTCAACATTTGAAAAGACTGCTTTCAAACTGGTTTTATGGAACAGACTCTTCCTACAGTTCTTGAATCACACTCAGGTGTTAACAAAGAGGACTTGAGTGTAAAATAGCACAAAGATTCAGAGGTAAGATATGAGTCAGAAGGTTTGTAGACAGATATAGCAAGAAAAAGGGCTTTTTTTCAGAGAATGATTAATTATGAGACTACTAAGTAGTTGCCTTGTCCCAGTGTATGTGTTAAGATATTTATGTGGATTTATCTGAATTAATTCTCACAACTATCCCTAAGGTTAGGTTTTCTTACTATTCACATATTACAGTTTGATAATCAATTTCTCCAGTCCTGTTTGCATCAATATGGTCTCCTAATCATTTTCTGATTTATAGTTCAATATACTTACAGGATAAATGATCCAGGGGTTTTGAGAGGGACAAAACTGTTGTTTGCGGTTCTGAACCACTGACTATATTCTTCAGAGGTTTCTGGAAAACTACTTTTTTTCATTGACAGAGACATTTTTGCACTGGAGCAGGAAAGTTGAAAACATTTATTTATTTAACAAATGTCTATTGAGTAACAACTATGTGTAAAAGTATTAGATATAAGGCATAAGGAAATGAACAAACTCATGGTTAAATAAGAGATATAAAAGGTAAACATTTACATCAGTGTGATAAGCCGTTTTGAATCCAAGCTGTTGGTGCATGATCTAAACATTAGACAAGAAAGTGTATTACAAATTGTTTTTCTTCCTCTGTCTGTAAAGCAGAAGCAAGAATTCCTTCAAATTATGTATCAAGATGCTGCATTTATATGCCCCGGGGGGTAGGCATCTTTCACCTGTCAAATGCTCTTCTATGCTGAAAGAGCTCAATGCATTTTGTTCTACAGAATTGTTGTGAGGAATATTAACTCTGGAACATGACATTTACACATGGCTTTTGACTGTGCATATGGAGATTATATATATATATATATATATATATATATATATATATATATATATATATCACTATGTAGTTCTAAAAGCTTAGTAATACCTTTGGCTATTTATATTTTTCTCTCTTCCTTGTGATACTGTATTGGAAAATTATCCCATCCCAATGTCCTTGGCCTAGGAATAATGAAGACTTGGAGAATCCTCATATTTTCTGACAAACCAGCTATTTAAGACTATGAGGACTAGGCTATTCTATCACTGGCTTAAAAGGTAATAAAAGGTGGAGGCAGCCAGTGCTCCTACCTTGCAGCTTTCTGCCAATTCCCTTAATTCCAGGTGAATTAACTGTCTTTTTTACTCATGATGATACGAGGTCTTCTCAACAGTGGAGGGTAAAATGAATGAAAGTAAGGATCTAGACTCTCTTGGTTTGTATTGCTGTTTTACAAGTGGGATACAATGTTATAGATTTTTGGGAAATTCTTATTTAAATCTCATAGCAATCTTGTGACACTTTGTTTTCTAATTTCAGATTTTCTATACAAGCAATGAGAAAGATAATAAGTGTACACACACAGTTTTGTCACTTTCTGCAAAATTGTGTCCGCATTTTTTTTCAACATTTCAATTTCCAAACATCATTCTTATCTCATACGCAGATCTCCATGTCAGTAGACATTCTTTAGAAACATAGTTTAAACAAACTGAATAAATCCATATAAGAAGGTAAAAGTTTCATTGTTTACTCTTCTCTCAGAGAGTATTTAGCATAAAGGATAATCAAAGGAATAATACAAACAAATAGTATGAAACCATTAAAAAATCATTGATTTGGAGTTTTTCATATTCATAAAAATTCTAATGGTATAATGAAAAAAGCAAGCCGTGTAAGTGAGAAACGCATTTCCAAATGTGTAAGGTATAAAAAATATCTTTTAACATGGGAAAAATCAGCACCGCTAACATTTTCTTCTATGCCTAAATGGTTTTAGATTAAGGTTACTTTCATCTTTTAGTTCATTGAATTTTTGAAAATCTCTACTATGTCAATGTATTTATTTTACATTCAAAATAATTATTAAAAATCATTACCAAAAATGATCAGGTAGAAAATATAAAGAATTTGAATCAAGATGGTGGACTGTGCACGGCCTTATTCTTCTCTCATATCAAATTCCTTAAACTGAAAGAAGATCATTTGTACGTACACTTTTGTTTAAAAATTCTGTCTCTCTGTCTCTATCTTTCTTTGTCTCACTCTTTCTCATTGTGTGCTTCAATTTCTTTAAAAAAACAGGGTTGTGATGAATTCCTGGAAGATAGAAAGCAGATGGAGCCTCTGTGGAGGAGGCTGTTGGGCAGCTGGCAGCCAGAGAAGAGGAGGAGGGGAGCCGGTCTGTTTGGCTTAGGTTCGAGAGAAACAGTAGGGGGGCGAAAGAGAAAAAGGAGGGAGCCTGTGTCAGTGGGGACTTAACCCAAGCGCGCGCGCTGACCCTCCCTGCAGACGCCCGCCGAGCGGAAGGCAAAACGGCAGAGGGCGGGGCCAAGGTACAGGCGGGCTCTGAGGGGGCGGGTTCCCTAATCCGCAAAAAACGCGGTTCCAAACTGGCCAAAACCGACTAACGCTGCAAAAGTCAGGCCGCGCTAGCTCCTCAGAGACCTGCTGCCTCTTCCTGCACCTTTGTCATTGCAGTTCGTTTGCCTACCTTTCCAGTCGTCTTCTTTGTCACCGTGCCGCTACCACAGCAGCATCGACGACAGATAAGTGGCGGATTCAGGAATTTGGGGTTGGGAGTCTGGGCAGGCGCCAGGAACCAACAGCACTCACGAGCCCGCCATATCTCTCTAGCCACCACGGCTGCAGTTTCTCCCCGGGTCTGGAACACCGTTGAGAGGCAAAAGCTGTCCCAGTTCCTACTGTCAGAATTAGAGGTTTTCTGTCAATCCTGGTGCAAGTGCTTGGAGAAGGATCCAGTCTCTGAGATCGCGAAAAAAATTATAATCTCATTTTGGATAGTGTTGGTATTTTTGTCAGCTTAGCTAAGCAAGCGGTAACTTTGCCTAAGACTTCTTTCTTAAGCCCTGAGCATGTCTCCTCCAACAGTGCCTCAGACAGGGATAGATGGCGTGTCTGCATACCTGATGAAGAAAAGGCACACCCACAGGAAGCAGCGGCGCAAGCCCACTTTTCTCACTTGTAGGAACATAGTGGGCTGTCGCATTCAACACGGCTGGAAAGAAGGCAATGAGCCGGTGGAGCAGTGGAAGGGCACCGTGCTCGAGCAGGTTTCTGTGAAGCCCACACTCTATATCATTAAATATGATGGCAAAGATAGTGTGTATGGTTTAGAACTACACCAAGATAAAAGAGTTTTAGCGCTAGAGATTCTTCCTGAGAGAGTGCCAGCTCCTCGGATTGATTCACGCTTGGCAGATTCCTTGATTGGGAAAGCAGTGGGTCATGTGTTTGAAGGTGAGCACGGTACAAAAGATGAATGGAAGGGTATGGTACTGGCGCGAGCTCCCGTGATGGATACTTGGTTTTATATCACCTATGAGAAAGATCCAGTCCTTTATATGTACACCTTGCTGGATGACTACAAAGATGGTGACCTTCGAATCATTCCAGATTCCAGCTACTATTTTCCTACAGCAGAACGAGAGCCTGGAGAAGTGATGGACAGCCTCGTGGGAAAGCAGGTGGAGCATGCCAAAGATGATGGGTCCAAAAGAACTGGCATTTTCATCCATCAAGTGGTGGCCAAGCCATCTGTTTACTTTATTAAGTTTGATGATGATATTCACATTTATGTCTATGGTTTGGTGAAAACCCCGTAAGTTTGTTGTGCTCTTTACAAAAGTTGTGGAATTATTAGATGTAAAATATTTCATGTTCTCATAATTGCAAACTTTGAGAACAGTTTTGACTCAAAAATTCAGGAAAGTGGGTAAATGTTATTGTGCCTCCACATCTTACATTGTCTAGTTCCACAGTTTTGACCCAATGTACTGTGATAATTTTGATATTTATTCTGTAATTGAGATTTTTAACTGGGAACTGGTAGAAAAATAAAGTGCAACCATTGGAACAATGCAAAAGTAAATCAACCTCTCACCCTATACTTCTTTCCCACTTTTTCCTTGCCTCTTTTTCTTCCAAGGTAACAAGTGTCAAAAACATGACCTTTTTTTCTGTCCTCAAGATTTGTTACAGTATTTTCTCTAAAAATGACAAGTTGGAAGCATTTATCTAATTGCTTTTCCCACTTTGCATACAGATAACATCCTTCCAAACTAATTGATACAATTCATGTGTCTCTACCACTGTCTTTCACTCTTACTCTCTTGCTTACTGTTTCATACATAGTATATGTAAGGTGCCAAAAAAGTATTCAACCATTCTGTTATTAATGGTCATTTATTTACTTTTTTTCTTATTATAACAGTGCCAAAATATACTGGTCCTATTATTTCTATGGGTTAGATTCTAACAAATGCTAAATAGGCACATGTTTAATTTTAATAACTATTATAACAGTACTTGCAATGAATTCAAGTCCCCATTCCAACATCTTCTACAGCAGTCATTAGTGCTTGAAAATATGAAAGGTGCAGAATTGCATTGCATTCTTTGTCACTTTAGTTGGCTTTTACTAAATTTCAGTGAATATTTCTTTTTCTATCAGGACGTTTCTCTTTTGTGATTTGACAATTATCCATTCTTCATTGATCTATTGAATTGTTGATTTTTCTTTATAAATTTATAGAAACTCCTATTATAAAGTCCATTTAATTATTTGTAACTCATGTTATTATTTTTTCATTATATCATTAGTCAACTTTATTGATATGTTTTACTTTATAATTTTTTTAAAAATTTAGGTAGACCACTATTTCTTTTATAGTTTTTTCTGGTTTTTTGTCTTTTCAGATGGATACCCCTAATTTGTCAGACAAATATTCACTTACATTTTTCTAATCAGTTTATTGATTTTAAAGTTTAAATGTTTCATCCAAAAAATTCAAATTTCGTTTGAAATTTATTGTTACATCGTTAAAAATAAAGATCCAACTACACTTTCTGTTTACATTCATTGGCTATCTTATTTGTAACAATTTTCAAATATCTAAACCTGTATGACATAAATATAATTATAGTGGCAGATCATAGATTTTAGAATCTGGTAAAGCAAGTTATTTGTATTTTTTAATCATCTAATTTTTCCTTGGAACTTATTCTTAGATATGAAAATTCAGAATATTTTTGACATTGAAAAAGATCCTGATGTCTTAATTAGAGTTGCAGTACATTTCTGCATTCTCATTTTAAGGAATATTTAATATTAACTTTTAACATTCAAGAATGTTGGTACATCATTGAAAATTTTACTCTCCTTTTAATAATATTATTCATATCGTCTTTACCTGAATTGATTTTGCAAGTGTTTTTTTATACATATCAAATTGTTACATTATGAATTGGACAGTTTTCTTCATTTGTAACTTATTTTGGATAATAAAAGCCACCTAAAAATTTTCATGTTTTTACCTTTTTCCCAAAGGTTTTTTAAACCTAAATTACAGTAGACTTTTAAAATTGAATGTTTTGGATTTTCTAGGTATGTAATCATTCCACATGTAACTAGAGATTATTTTATTTCTTCTAATGTTCATACTGATTTTTATTACATATGACATACATACTTGTCCTATTTTTATTTTTCATGTAAATGTCTTTAGAATTTCATACTGGTATGATATTTGCTGTTAGTTATTGATAAATAGTCATTAACATGTTTAGAAGTTTCTATTCTTCCTGTTTTACATAGTATTATTATTAGAAGGGGGTCCTGGATTTTATCAAATGTCTTTTTATACCTATCATATATCATGTTTCAGTTTTGAACCAAACATGCATTTCCAAAATAAATTCTACTAGGCCATGGTGAAATAATCATTTTTAAACTGCTAGATTTTATTCACCAATATTACATTTAGAATTATTTTATTTGCATTCCAAATTGGAATTAGTTTTTTATACTCTGTATATCAAGTTTTGTTATTAAACTTGTTCTAGCTTTAAAGAATATGACTTGGTGAGTTTTCAGTCTTTTCCTGTGAACTGAAATAATTTAAACAACATTAGAGTTTTTATTCTTTAAAAATTATCTAGTAAGAAGCTATAAAACAATTTAATCCTGGTGACACTTTTGATTATATATATTTAATTAGTAGTTGATTTTTTTCAATGGAAAATAGTTTGTTCAAGATTTTGTTAAAAAGAAACATGTATTTTGTGTAAGATACAGAGTTTCAGGTTGTCTCTATTATCAAACTTGTTGATTGTACTATTCAGATGCTGTAAGTCTTCATATTTTATGCTAATTAGATCTGTCCAATTTTGAAAATATAATAAAATCATGAGTTGCAATGATATTTTAAATTTTTGGTATTCTGTTATTCATTTAAAAATCATAACAAAACATAAGAAAATATAAAATATATGATAAACATCTGTTTATCTACACCCCAAATTTACAAATGTCAACATTTTGGCATGTGTGCTTTACATATAAAGTTATATTTTCCATAAGCTGTTTATCCAGTACTTATCCAGTTTTCCAGTATCATACTTCATCCTCTATAGAGGCAGACAATGTCATACATTAGTTCTGAGTCATGCAGTTATTTTATGTATTTATAAAAATATAACCATAACCAATTATAGTATCAATTTTTCTGTTTTCAAAAAAATCAATCTGAATAATCAATTTAAAACATGTGGATTTTATTTTGGGTTATTTTGGAGGTATCGTTTTCTCTCCAATTGAATTGTGATAAGAAAATTATAGCACAGACCTTAAAATGTGAACAACTGTTCACTTTTATTATGCCTGATACCCAGGGTGACTTGCTCTTAGCCACATCCTTGAGGAATGAATTAAAAAGAGAGAATCTCAATTCATACAGATTTCACATTTTGGCTAGAAGGAGGCATATATGCACCACTTTTCTCTGATTTCAAGTCAGACTCAGACAAGATATTGTTCTTCTATAATATAATATTGGGGTTATTCTACATTGTGATGCCCAAAAGAATGCTATTTTAGCTCTTTTAAAAATTTGAGATATGGCAGTGGAAAAAGCAAAACAAAAATCTTCCCTTAGACAACAACAAATTTAGAAAGAGATACATACAGACACAGATGATGTAGATAGAGATTTGTAGATAGATAGAGAGAGAGAGATACAGATATAAATACATACACACACATGTAGTATTATAGACAATATTACTTTCTAGTTCCTGCTCCCACACTGGGCTCAAAGTCATGAATTGTGTGTTACATTTTTTCCTTCATACTGAGCCATAGAGTAGAAGAAAACATCAGTAACCTGGGTTCTAGGATACAATTGTTTTTCACCATATACAAATTGTAGTACATTAACTTTTTACTTATTAAGTTATTTAATCAATTAATTTATTCATTAATAGTTTTTTACTTGTCAGTTTGGAAATTGATAACATTAAAGAAGTTTCTTTTTTAAAAAAATGACTTTATGGTGTAGTACATATATGGCTCAACATTATTGGCTAAAAGCAACTTGCTTTTAAAAAGACTTCTGAATTTGTGTCAAACCAGAACATGCTCAATTTAAAAACCCAAAACCAAAATAAACAAAATTTGTTTGAAAGTTTAAAAACACCCTATTCCCTTAGAGCCTATATTACAATGGATGAATGGGGACAGCTCTCACAACTCTTAGACCACTGGTATTCAGTCCTTGTTTTGGTTTATAGCAATTTGGGTATATACAAAAACCTGTAGTTTATTGCAAGGTTTGACTCTAGTTTTTCCTTGGCTTTAGAAATTTACTACACATCACTGAGCTGTCGGGAAGAATACAGAGAAAATCTATGTAGAATACTGTGCTCATTGACAATGTTTTTATCCCTCACTTTCTCAGATCCTGAATAAGAACCAAGCTGTACTGGCCCATGGTGATATTTATATCACACAAGTTAGCTTTGAGTCACAGGGAGATTCACTGTTGGCTGAGCAGTGAATAAAGGTGTCAAAGTCACTGTTGTCTTGAAGTTTTCAACCCATGGATGGAGACCATCATTCTCTATTCCACTGGACCTTCAGTCTATATTCAGATCTTAAATTTTAACATGCTACAGTAGTTCTCTCATAACTTGGCACACTGCGAGTTCCTAAAGTACTGGTTCACACACTACTTTAGGAGGAGAAAATGACCAGAAACAACGTATTGTGCTCTCACATATTAAAACTTGCATCATAGTGGTTGAAAGTTGATTCCTATGTCCCTCCACACAGTACTCTATATATGTGTACAACAGACTGTAATGATTGCTTTGAAAAACAGCAAAGTATGGTAAGTAAACAAAGGCAGGTTTGGATTTTGGTGATGCTATTTTACATAACAGCAGAGACAGCATCATAATTAATTTTATTTGGATGAATATCAAAATAAAGTGAGAGAGAAAATCCTATTACCGATGCATTAAGAAAAATTGTGCTTACTAGAGGTTTCTTGTTTAGAATAAAGTATGGCCAAAATGGAAGTGAGCAAGGAAAAGACTAGAGGAAATGAGGTCAGATACTTAGTTTGGAGCCAGATTTTTGTACCATCTTATGGACTACTGTTAGGAATTTGGATTTAAATTGAAGTTGGATGGAAGTCACTAGTGTTGAGCAGAAATATGACTATTGTGCTTGTAAAATTTATTGAACAATTTGATTTGAAATGTGTCTTTCATCATGTAATAAGTTCACACTTGCAATTGATCAATTTTGTCACACTAGTCTGTGTGTCTTTTTTCCCTTTGAGAGCCCTTGAGGTTACAATAACTCTGATGCTTCCATGCCTTGGATCTGCCTGGTATATGATGCTAACTTTTGGTTTTCTTCAGATAAGGAGCTTGGAGAGATAAATTAAAAATGAACATTAATGCTTCCTTAAATCTAAAACTCTACTGAATGTGTTTTTGAAATTTCCCATTATTAGAGATAAGAAAGCCTCACACATGCTGGGTAATTCCTCTAAAACTGAGTTACGTACCCAGCCCTCACTACCTATTCTTGCATGATGTGTTAAGATTGTCAGGAGGCTCAGAAAATTCCACCAAGTCAGGGAACCTTAGTGTACCACACAGGGCCTGGAAAAGTCCCACCCTGTGACCACAGGCAGACAGGGAGACTAAGTGTGCCCTGTGATGCTTGGGAAAGGCCTGTCTAATAGGCCCAGCTAGGCAAAGAGCCTCAGTGAGCCACATGGAGCCAGAGAAAGGCCTGCCCAGAGACCTCCACTCACCCAGGGAGATCCTTTCTGGAATGGACAACGAACATCAACTTAGGAAGCAAGTGGGACTTTGTATTCAACTATACCAGAGGCATACAGAAAAATGACAAAATGAAAGAGCAAAATGTAGCCTCAAACTTCCAGCCCATTCCAAACAAGTCCAGGAGATTTGGACATAAAATAAGGTGGACGTCACACACCTTAATTTTTTGAAATTATAGCAACTTAAGTAAACAAGCAATTCCATGAAGCAGTAAAGGAAATCAGATCACAGGTATTCTCCAGGTAAACCAAGAAATGATAAACACAATGAAAGAAATGCTGAACCAAACTAAAGAAGACATAGTTAAAAAACTAGAGGAGAAGTGGAAAAAGATGAAAATCTTGAATGAACAACACAGGAAATAATTAGAATGTGTAAAACACATTCAAGAGATATCCAAGAAACTAGAAATTCCAACAAAATTTGGAAAATCCACTTGAATGAATGTAAAGATAGATTCAGACCTTAATGAGAAGATTACAGATAGTGATCCTGTAAGGAAAGATATTTTTAAAATCACAAGGAATCAGAAATAACAACTCAACAGTAGTAAGACAAAGCAAAGAAAAACAATATGAGTTTGATAGGTATAAATGAAAAATGAGTCAAAACAATTGATATAAAAGACTGTTCACAGAAGTAATAGCAGAAAATATCCAAAGTATGAGAAAAGGAACTCACATGCAGATAAATAAAGCATGTGGAACTCCAATTAGCCATAACCAAAATAAATCTACATTCAGACATAATAATCATGATCCCAGAAATTCAGCATAATAAAAAAATATTAAAAACTGTTAAAGAGGGCTGGGGACTTAGCTCAGCAGCTTAAGCACCTACCTTGCAAGCAAACAGTCATGAGTTCAATCCCCAGTATCAAAAACAAAACAAAACAAAAAAAACTGTTAAAGAAACAAATAGCATATAAAGGAAAGCTCATCAGTATCACAACAGATTTCTCAACACAAACAATCAAGTCAAGAAAAGCATGAAGTGAAGCATTTCAAGTCATAAAAGAAAACAACTTCCAACCCAGATTGATGTACCCTGAAAAACTTTGTTTCAAATTTGATGGAGAAATATGACATTTACATGACAACAAATGAAGAACCTCATGACCATCAAACCAACCCTACAAATATTGAAAGTTATACTAGATAGACATAAAAAATGATTATGATTTCAAGCCCAACAACAGAAAAACAAAAAACCCACCAAGCAGGAAAAACGAACAGAGAAAAAGGTAAAGAACCAACAGCATAAAGATAGCATGACAGAGATAAGCCAGTACATACTAGTTATAGCCATTAATGTAAATGACTTCAAATCACCAATTAAAAGAAACAGACTGACAGAGTGGGTCAATAAACTATTTCCAACCATATGCTGTGTACAAGAAATCCATCTAACTCAAAAGGAAATCCACAGACTGAAGGTCAAAGGATGGAAAACAAATTTGTGCAACAGAAATCCAGGAAAAATCATGGGTAGCTATTCCATTTCCAGACAATGTGAACTTCAAACTAAGAGTGATCTAAAGAGACAAAGAAAGTCACTATGTACTGGTGGGGGAGAAGCTCAGGAGGAAGAGATAGCAATCTTAAATATATATGCACCAAATACAAGAGCACACAGCTACATAAGACAAATATTAAGACATAAAAATCAAATATGCTATAATAAATTTATAATGAGAAACTTAACACCTCATTATATCAAAGAGGCATATCAGCTAGAAAAAAATAAGCTAAGAAATAACAGAATTGAATTAAACTTGTAAACAAATGGATTTAGTAGATGTTTACAGAGTATTCTATCCAACAACATCAAAATGCACATTCTTCTCAACTGCACAAGGTAGATTTTCTAAAATAGATCATATACTATCCCAGAGAATATGCTGAAGTAAATGCAATATAATCAAAATTATCCCATGAATATTATCTGACCACAGTGCCATGAAATAAGAAATTAATGAAAAAGAAATCACAAAAACTACATAAACACATAGGAATGAAATAATATACTCCTGAAAAAGCAATGGGTCATAGAGGAAATTAAAGAAGAAATTAAGCAATATCCACAAACAAAAAAAAACTTCAAATACAACTTAGCAAAACTTAGAGATGTTATGAAAGCAGTCCTCAGAGGCAATATTTTTGCAATGGATTCTCACAATAGAAAAATTAAACTAAAACAAATAAACAACCTAATAATTCTATACCTCAAGCTTCTAGAAAAATAAGATCAAGTCAAACCCAAAGACTGGAGGAAATTATAAAGGTCAGAGATGAAATTAACACAATTGAGACTAGGAAAACAATATGGAAAATTAATGATTCAAAACTTGATTTTTTAAACAATAAATAAAATTGATAAGCCCCTAGCCAACTTTATCAAAAAAGGAAAGAAAAACTCAAATTCATGCAATAATGAATGAAAATGGTGAAACCACTACAAATCTTGTGGCACTACAGAAGACCACCAACATCATATTTGAAAAATCTTTTCTCTCATAGGTTCAATAACACAGAAGAAATGGAAAGATTCCTAGAAATATAAGAATAATAAAAGCTGGATTAAGAATATATAAATGTTTTGATAACTCAATTTAATTTACTGAAGTAGAAAATGTAACTAAAACTTACTAACAAAGAAAAGCCCAGGTGCTGATGGATACTCAGGTAAATTCTACAAGATATTTGGGCTTATTGCCTCAAACTCTTCAATGAAATTGAAAAGGAAACAATCCTCCCTAAATCATTCCTTGAGGCAAGTATTACTCTGATACCAAAACCAGAGGAAGACCCAACCAAAAAAGAGAACCATTGGTCAATCTCACTAATGAAAATTGATGCAAAGATTCTCAATAAAATACTGGCAAATAGAATGCAGCAAATCATCAAGAAGATTATGCATCATGACCAAGTGGGATTCTTTCCAGGAATGCAGTGATGGTTTAACATATGCAAATAAATAAATGTAATATATCACACCAACTGAGCCAAGGACAAGAATCACATGATCATCTAAGTAGATGCATAAACAGCATTTGAAGAAGTCCAACACCCATTTTAGATAAAAGTCTTACGGAAAATCAGAAAAGAAAGTCTTTGGCTCAATCTGATAAAAGCCATATATGATCAACCAAAATCCAACATCTTACTAAATGAACAAAAACTAAAAGCATTCACTCTAAAGTCAGGGACAAGACTAGGATGTCCACTATCACCACTCTACCTCAATATAGCTCTGGAAACATTGACCAGAGCAATTAGACAAGAGACAGACATAAAAGGAATAAGAAAAGGAAAGGAAGAAGTTAAATTATCATTATTGACAGTCCACATGATACTCCACATAGATGATCCCAAAAACTCTATTGAAAGATTTGTAGATCTAATAACCAAATTCAGTAATGTAACTGGATTAAAAGGCAACACTCAAAAATCAATGGCATTTCTGTACCAAAACAACAAAACAACTGAGAGAGAAATAATTGAAATGACACCCTTCACAGTAGCATCAATAAAAATGAAATACTTAGGAATCAATCTAACATAGGAAGTTAAATTCTACACATTGAAAATTACAGTACTCTGAAAAGAGAAATTGTAGAGTTTCTCAGAAAATGGAAAGATATTCCTTGTTGATGGATAGAAAGAACGAATATTGTAACAATGGCCATATTCTGAAAATTTTTATACAGATTTAAAGCAATTCCATTCAAAGTACCATTAACATAACTCATGGATCTATAACAAGTATTCCTAAAATTCATCTGTAATGGTAAGAGACCTAGAATAGCAAAGGCAATCCTGTATGACAAAGGCCAGACAGAATGTGTCACAATCCATGATTTAGAATTATACCACAAATCTACTGTGATAAAATCAGTGTGGTTCTGGCAAAAAAACACACCTGAAGATCAATGGAATAGATTAGAAGATACAACCACAAACAATGGACAAAAAATCCATGCTGGAGACATCACAAACCCTGACAAAATCATACCACAAATCTACTGTGATAAAATCATCAAGGTACTGGTAAAAAAAAGACCTGAGTATCAGTGGAATAGGTTAGAAGATACAGTCATAACTACAAACACACTCAGCCAGTTTTGAAAAAGGGGGTAAACAATTTCACTATAAGAAAGACAGCCTCTTTAATATGTAGTGCTAGAAAAACATTCATTCCATATTCCAAAGAGTAAAATTAGAACCATCGCTATCACCATTCACTAAACTAAAGTCAAAATGGATCAGAGATTTAAATATTAAAACAGAACCATTATTTCTTACTGTTATTTTAAAAAATTCTCTATCATTTCTACCTTTTTTCTGTTGTGCTTTTTAGAAATACAAAAAAAGAGCAAAAAGGGTTTTATGTAAAAAATCTTCTGGAGGAAAAAATAGGTAGTAAATTTGAAGAAATAGGGGTAGGAAGATAATTCATGAAGAAAAATGAAACTTCACAAGAAATAACTCACAGAACCAACAACTACAATTTCATCTTATTAAGAAGTTTTTTATGTCAAAAAAATTACCAATAGAGCTAACAGAAAACCCATGAATTGGGAAAAAAACCATAGCCAACTGTCTCTCAGACAAAGGACTTCTATCTCAAAGTATAAATGCTTTTAAAAGATCAGGCCCCCAAAATTCAAAAACCCAATCCAAAAATGGGCATTTGAGATGAATACAGACTTCTTAGATGAAGATATGCAAATATTAAATAAATATATGAAAAAATGTTCAATATCATTTATCATTTGTGAAATGCAGATTAAAACAACACTGAGATTTCACCTCACTCCAGCAAGAATGACTATCATCAAGAAATGATCCAGTAACAAATGCTGGCAGATCTGTGAGGAAAAAGGAACCCTTATCCATTGTTGGTGCGGGTGTAGACTGGTGCAGCCACTGTGGAAATCAGCATGGAGATTTCTCAAAAAACTCGGATTAGAGGTCTCATTTGACCCAGCTATTCCCTTTCTGGGTATTTTCCCAGAAGAATTAAAATCATCCTACCATCTTATTAAGATGAAATTGCAGTTGTTTGTTCTATGAGGTACTTCCTGTGCATGGATGCCATATACGTGCACCCATGTTTATAGCAACACAATTTGTAATGTCTAAATCTCAGAAACAACCCAAATACCCATCATATGAGGGACAGATAAAAAAGATGTACTATTTTTATAAGATGGAGTGCTACTCATCTCTAAAGAAGGGTGAATTCGAGGCTTTTATAGGTAATTGGATGCAAGTAGAGACTATACTCATAAGTGTAACAAATGAGACTTACATGTATGAATATTCTATTGTCTCCCTATGTAAGATACTAAAAGATTAAATAAGGTCCAAAATGTACCATAGATATTGTGAAAGGGAATCAAACTGCTCAAAAGGAAAGAATAACTGGGATGCAGAAAAAGAGAAAAGAAAAAAGGGAAATACACACACACACACACACGATAGCTAAGATAATTGTACTGTTTATCCTAATAGTTCAGGAAAGAAACTGTGATTGCTTATATTGTTCAATCTATTTTGTATGCCTGAATCTTGTAATGTGTGCAAGTATTTTGAAGATAACAATATGCATTATGGTGATCTGTTAATTTCCTATAAGCTTGTTTTAAAATCCTGTATCATTTCTACTGTTTTGTTTTTATTGTTTTATTTTCCTTTAATCTCTTTAAAATATAAAAAAGAATGTCAAGAATAGACAAACAGTTCTAGTTGGCAGGTTAAGAAGCAATTTAGAGATAAAGTATAATTTAATTATTTTAGAAGTGCATTGTGAGGAGAAATTTTGTGAAATATTGTTTGTAAGAAAAGTGCTTACATGGCAATCAGAGGATTTCAGTCTGCAGAAAACAGAAATTCAAGGTTTCAGAATGGTGAAAATTATGAGAGAATGAAATTTAAAAGTCAGTAATAACTGAAACATATAAGGTATTATTGACAAATTTAAAAAATTTAAAAATTATTAATAGTTAAGGATGTTGCCAATAATTCCACTCATAATACACTCCCTTGCTTCAAACATCTGTATCCCATTATTCTTCTCACTTTCTGAAGCAGTTATGGGGAATTTTTCTTTCAAATGCCATGCTATGGAAAAGAAGGCATACAAAAATGTTATTGTGGGGGCTGGGGGTTTAGCTCAGTGGCATAAATGCCTGCTTAGCAAATGTGAGGTCATGAGTTTGATCCCTGGCACACAAAAAAAGGTCATTGTGTGTCCTCATCTACATTATTTATTGGCTCTGGTTCTTTCTCAATGGAAAAAATATCATGAAATATAAATATCTTGAATCAATTAAGGACATGGAGGGAGCCATGACAGTACTCTTGGACACTCACAAACAGTACATCAAGAATTCTTTCAGCAAGTGGAAAGATGGATGGGATAAGTGTGTTAAAATTTAAGCAGTGACTATATTTGTGGATCATACCTTATCAATATAAAATGGTCCATCTCGTTCTTTAGTCTGTGTGTCAATAACTCAAACAAGTGAATGTAATGAGATATGTCTATATTATCTCTCACTTGAAGAAAATTTTCTCTTTAAAATAGAAATGTATATTCAATAGGAAATCTTGGAAGATGGTGGATCAGTAAGCAGCTAAATTAAAAGCCTCTCTGAGAGAAACAACTCAGATTTTGGAATAAAACATCCTGGAAAAGACCAGATGGAAGGAGATAGATCCTGTAGACCCAGGAAGAAACTAAAGGGGGAAAAAAAGAAAGAAGGAAAAAGAAAGGAAAATCATGGATGGAAGATTGTAGCCAGATGCACTCTCTCTGGAGCTGGTCTCATTGTGTACGAAAAGCCATTGGAATACAAAGACGTGCGGTCATGGGGAGTTGGGGGTTTGTGAGCCTGATGGCTTTGGCAGGAGGATGTGGTCATGGAAGGGAGTCATGGAATGGAGAACAGCACTTGGTTCAGAGGTCTGTACCAGCTCATGGTGAGTGTGGGGAATCAGTCCTCCTGCAGGAGAGGCAACCAGCAGGGTGACATTTTGGAGTTGGGCAGGATAAATCCAGAACCAGAACTTCAGCGGCTGCAGTCAGCCACTCCTAGCGCAGAGCAGATTGGTGAGACTTGCTTGGACTGAGTCCCACCCCTGTGTGCGATCCAATAGCCCAGAACGATGTTTCCATGAATTTATACCTAAGGGACCCCATCCATGTTGCACACACTAACGTGATGAAGACTAACAGTGCTTGACCAGCTCAGAAGGGAGGGTCCAGCCTTCCTGGCCCTGCCTGTACTTCAGTGATCATCAGCAGACTGAGGATGGCAGCAATCACTAGCCAACATGCTTCAGAGCAATTGTAGCCAATACAGGAAGTGCTGGGGACCCCCGTTATCTACTCATCTGGAAGAAACCAGAATCATGACAAGATGAAGAAATAAAGGGAAGTCTCCAACCCCCAACCCAAACAATACTGGCACAGGAGAGGTAAACACAGAAAAGATTGGGGGCTGCACACCTGTGGTGCCTAAAAAGGCAGCATCTGACATAAAGAATTATCTTTGTGACATTATAAAAGAAATAAGAACAGAAATTCTAATACAAGTAAAAGAAGATATAAGAAAAATAATAAAAGAAATGCTAAGTACCTCTCAAGAAGATACAGATGGAAGAATGGAGGGGCATATGAAAAGGAGAGAAACCATTGATGAAGAATATTAAAAAAAAAACTAGACTTCATGAAACAAATTCAAAGATACTACCAGAAAATTAAAAATCCCATTGAAAACTGACAAAATTGCTTCAAAGAAACTAAAGATAGACTATTAAACATTGTAGACAGGTTTGCAATGTGTGATCATGAAAGGAAATATCTCTTAAAAATAACCAGGTACCAGGAAGTAACAATACAAAGGCTAGAAGATGACAAGAGGGATCTATAACTTAAGAATAAAAAATGTGTGTGAAGAAGCAGGGGTAAACACAAGTGAAATACAAAGGCTATTTACAGAAATAATTAAAGAAAATGCCCCAAGCATAGGAAAAGGAAATGATATGCAGATATATGAGGCATACAAAACTCCAGCCAGCTATAACCATAGTAGATCTACACCCAGACATATAATAATCAAGATCCCAGAAATCCAACACAAGAACAAAATATTAAATGCTGTCAGAGAAAAAAACAGATCACCTATAAAGGAAAACCCATCAAAATCACAACAGACTTCTTGACATAAACCATCAAATCAAGAAGAGATTGGAATGAAGTATTCCAAGCCCTGAAAGAAAATAACTTCCAACCCAGATTGATGTACCCTGCAAAACTATCTCTCAAAATTAATGGAGAAACAAGATGCTTCCATGACAAAGAGGAACTAGGGGAGTTCATGACCACCAATCTAACCCTACAAACAATACTGAAGGACATTCTAGAGCAAGAGAAAAAAAGACCATGGCTTCCAGAACAGCAACAGAAGAGGTTTACTGAATGAGACAGACACTGGAATGAAGGGGAAAAGTAGACAACCAATGGCAGAAAAATAGCATGACAGTGATGAAGCAGAGCAGATTGGCTATAATCGGTAACATGGATGGCCTTGATACACTAATAAAAAGAAACAGGCAGAGTGGATCAGGAGATAGGGTCCAAAAATATAATCTATATAAGAAATATATTTAACCTGAAAGAGAGTTTCTGGAAAGTCAAAGATGAGAAAACAATGCTCTATGTGACAGGGAACCAGAAAAAAGTGGGGGTAACTCACCCATCAGCTGCAGATTGGTTGGAAAGACATAACACTTTTATACATTGGAGAACTACTCAGCTATAAGGAAGAAAAACCTTGAGTCTCCTGTAAGTAAATGGATACAACTGGAGATCATGTTCAGGGAAAAAAGTTTCAGAACCACTTAGGTAATAGCGGGTTGCCTCCCTAATCTAAAAACTAAAGAAGTTATTGTGATACAAAATGTACAATGCACCCTGGGAAAGTGAAAGGGGAAGAATTGTCTAAATAGGGAAGGCAGAGGACATTGGTAAACTTGTATCATGATTTGAAACCCATATTGCTTTCATCACTCTGTTTAGTTTGGTTATATTCTGTTCCAGTTTGTCTATTTGTACTAGATTTGAGGGCACAGACAACTATTCCAAAGATAGCAGTATATACTACTGTAAACATTTTGAATATCCTATTAACTTAATCTGAAACCCTGTATTGCTTTCACTGTCTTCTTTACAGATGTACTTGTATCTCTCATTCTCATTAAATATTCAGATTGTAAATAATTTTGATTCATTCTTCAAAAAACATATGGACTTTCTCCAAGTAGAATTCAAATTAATAGCAAAGATAAACAATTAGTATGAAATGCTTAAAAACAAGGTAAAAGAAAAGGGATCTATTATTAAATTTTATATATATATATATATATATATATATATATATATATATATAGTATGTGAATTCAAATAAAGGAAAGACAAAGGAGAGAGAGAGAAATCATTCAATAGAAGTTTATATGTGGGCTTATAAGTTGCTATAAGTTACCAATTTCACAGTACTGACATGGGAAATTATATACATGTAACTATTTTACTAAAGAATAATTAGATATACTAAAATATATAGGTCTTAATTATATAATAGACTGACTAAACTTTTCAATTTTTATTCATTATTGATTTGTACTTTGATTCATTTGTCATCAGAAAAAAACACCTTATATGATTTCAGTCTTTTAAAATACCTTTAGAACTGTTTTTGACGTTTAATACATGGCTTATCCTGAAGAACAGCCCATGGGCACTTGAGAAGAATATGTATTCTCTGCTCTTATTAAGACAAATGTCCTGAATCTGTCATGCCTAGTAGTTTTAAGCAAATCCTCTATTTCCTATTGATATTATTCCTAAATATTATAACCATTTTAAATAACGTATTGTTTCCAATTATTATTGTATAACTATTGTCTCTTTCAGTTCTAGAAAGTTTGTTTCATGTATGTTGGTTGTTGTTGGCATATCTTAAGTACTTTTTCATCACTGAGGCACAATACCCAACTCCTACAACTTAAATGAAGAAAGGCTTATTTTGTCTTACAATTTGTAGAAGTTACCATCCACAGTCCACTAACTCCAAGGCAAGACAGCACAACCCAGGGCTATAAGGAGGAGAACCTATTCTCTTCATGTTAGACAATAAACAAACAGAAAAGGGAAGAGCTATGGAAGGATATAAACACTTCCAGACCATACCATCAGTAATCTGTCTCCTCTGTCCAGGCACTACCTTTCAATAGCAAACCAGGTATTTCACCTTTACAACCCAGAACACTTCCAAAATCTCCACCTATGATCACACAAGGGAATTGGTGGACATCTAAATAAAAATCATAACATTTTGCCCCTGGCCACCAAAAGACTTGCACATCTTTTAATGCAAAGTTCATTTAGTCCATCCCTAATGGTAACCAAAGTCATAAGAATTTCAAAAATGCTAAAAAGTCTAATCCCAAAAAAATTATCCTCCACCCCTTTAATAACCAAAAATAAAGTTAAACACTGCCAACATGTAATGGTACAAGGTAAATGTTCCCTTTGCAAAAGGGAGAAAATAAAATCCCGTGGGACCAAAGAAAGACCAAAATTCAGCAGGTCAAACAGTATATCTAGCAACCACAGCAAGATGTGGTGACTTGTGAACTCCAAAGTTCTTGGATTACCCTGTTCCTAAGACATTGATAGTGGTTATAACCCTCACATCTTCTCTCTTGGGCTAGCTTTGCTCACTTCTTGTGGTTTTCCTTAGGCATTCCATGCACCTCTCTTTTCTAACTTCCTGGTGTCTGTACTGAACTTACACCATTACTGTCATAGCTTCATGTACTTCCTTCTTGGGTGCATGCTGCTTGACCTCCCAAGGCTTCTTCTAAAGTCTGGGCCCAGGATTTTCTGACTCCACAACACCTGAATTCTGCATAACCATAAAACTAGCACCCTTTTGGAGATACCAAGATCCAAGGTCCAGCAGTGAACAGGTCCTTATTTGTCATGTCTTCTAAGGCCTCTGAGAATGTGGATGGCTAAGCACTGTGAACCAAATACTAGGAGAGTAATTTTCTAAGTAATTTTTATTGATAAATGTTCTCTGGGGCTCTCTTTTCAAAGCAAAGCTGCTCACTTTTCCACCCTTGAGTTTGTGAAGGGTGGGATCTTTCAGATTCTTCCCATGCTTTCAAGACATTATTTGTATTGTTCCCATGTAAGGTACTTGACTTCCTTTTAATACTAATATTTTCAATAACCAAGCTGTTATAACATTTTTGGCCTCAACTTTACAGGGCCTTTCTTTTGGTGAAACTCAAAATTTTTGAAATCACTCAATCATGCCTTTTTTTTGTGATTCTCAATGTGAAGCAAGCATGCCTCCACTAATATCTATTCCACAGCCTGAATGCCAAGCTGCATTAAAATTTTCTTTACCAGATTAACTAGCCTGCCATCCTTAATCTCAAGACTCTTGAAATTTCTCCTGTAATAAACAAAATATTAAGATAAACATTCTACTAGAACACAACACATATGGCTTGGAATCTACTTACCATTTGAAGTCCTTGTCCCTAACTAAAACAACTAAATCCTCTTGGGCTCAGTTTATTATATGCATTTCTATCCTCATTCTGCTTTTCTATCAACCAGAACATCAACCAGAATCTTCTATCTAGCTCAGTTTACATCATTCTAAATCTACCTCTCCAGCTGGCATCTCTTAATCTTTCCAACTTCCTCCCAGGAACCATTTCCAAAGTCTTTTGAACATATGGTCAGGTAGTATAACAACAAAGACCTCATCTCTTTGGTACTAAGGTCTGTTTCAGATATTTCCCTTGTTGCTAAGACAAGATGCCTGACAGCTACAATTTAAAGGATGTAAACTTTCTTTTGGCTCATCTTTCAGTCTGTAGTTGGCTGGTTCCAAATTCAGATGGCATAGCCAAAGGGCATAACAGAGGGGAACTGCTTACAACATGGTGGACAGAAAGTAAGAGTGAAAGGACAAACCAGGGAGGAACATAAAACTTTTCAGGCCACATGGTCAGTAACCCAACACTTCTGACCAGGCCAAACCTCTTAAAAACATATTTAGCTATAAACTAATCAGTGGATAAATCTACTAATGAATGTAGTGCCCCCATGATCCAATTACCTTTCAAAAGTCCCACACACAAGTGCATGAGACTTTGGGGACTGGAGATCATCTATACATGCACAATAACATTTTTGTTTATAATTTTTCTATTTTTTATTAAAACTTTTATTAGTCTATGTTTGCAGTAAATAATGATTGCATTCATTATAGGGAAGTGGTACATGTACCTAACACATTTCAATTCTTTCTCCCCTTCCCTCCACCCTCTTTTTATTTTTACAGAATCAGATTCATTTATAAACTGACTTTTATTAATATTCAATGTTACTTTTGTCTGTTGCAAAACTTTTTTGATTTAGTACCTACTTGGTGTCAGTATTACTGACTCAGGTTTCTTTTGTTTGCTAATTGTAAGGAAGTATTTTTGTAGTTAGAAATTGAGGATTTTAAAGACTGAATATAGTTGGACATCATTTTGTTCATTCTGTCAATCCATGTCTTTTTCTTGGAGAGTTAAATCAAATTATATTTATAGTGACTAATGAGGCAAGTGAATGGGAGAATGCATAACATCCACAATGGATCATATCTTCAAGGAATTGCCTATTTGGATAGCTACTTGACAAAACAAATTACATTCACAAGAGCTAACATAATTGAGAGATAATAATGCCTGCTTTTAATATAGCAAAGCAAAAAGAAAAGACTCTGGAGAAGGCAAGAAGTAATGAATTGTTTGTGTAAAAACTACCCCAACTCTAAGAAACCTATCATGAAGAAAGACACTTCCTGCCTGGGGAATGATAGAATTTTATACATTATTTAGTCTTAAAACCAACTATCAGGTGTCCATCACAATGAAAAGCAGTGCTGGAAAATGGCAGAAGACCACTAATATCAGACCAATATCTGCAGATTGAACCTTTGAAAGTTTGAAACTAGACACTGATTGCCTCCACCACTTTTATGTAGCATAGATCTTGTTCTTGTAGCTCAATGATATTTTCTTTTGTGAGAATTAGCACCATGTTGAAATGTAAGTTTTTGTATGCAGACCAGAGCTCACAGAATTATCCTTGAGAATGGTGTTAGCATTAGAAGGAAATATTCCATATGATGGATATTTCAGCCTGCAATGTTTCAAGGTTTGTAGTAGGTATGGAGGACACCCACTGTACTTTCAAAATACAGTAGAGAGATAGCAAACAGTAGTCAATTTGGGAGAATTCCCAGGTAGGAGATTTTATGGAGCTGTACAGTGTGGTAAGCATGAGATTTTGCCTTGAAACTTAGTAAAAGACTGGTGAAACCTGACATTGAAAATAATATAACTAATCCTATGTGCCTGTAAATTGGGCCTCTAAAACAGCTTGGGTGCCAATAGAAATGCATGATGGTCCCAGTCTAAAATATTTCTATTGAAGCAAGTATGATCTGTGGCATGTTTTGTAGTATTGTATCACAAGTCCAACTCAAATGCAGGTACCTTATAAGTGTAGACTGTTACAACCACTGGAAAATCAGTGCAGAAATTCCTAAAAAATACTAGGACTGGATGTCCCATTTGGCCCAGCTATTCCCCAACTGGGTCTTTCCCCAGAAGAATTGAAAATATCATACTACAGTGATATATGGACACTCATGTTTTTAGCAGCACAACTTGTAATATCCAAATCTTGGAAACAACCCAAATGCCCATCTACCACCAAATGAATAAAAAAGATGTGGCATTTTTTTCATAGTGGTGGAAGATAGCAAAAGCAAAAGGACTAAAGCTGTAGTATGTTTATATAATGGAGTACTACTCAGGTATAAAGAAGGATAAATTCAAGGGTTTTATAGGCAAATGAATGCAACAAGAGACCATAGTTATAACAAATAAATCAGATTCACATGTGTAAATATCTTATTGTCTTTGTAGTATAAAAAACTAAAAGAGTAAATAAAATCCAAAGTGTACCATAGATAATTTTGAAAGTGAAATGGGAAGAAACTGCTCAAAAGGAAAGAACAATCGGATTGGGGAAAGAGGAAAAGAAAGAAGGGAGAAGAATAGACAGAAGATAAGGTAATTATACTACTAATTCCTATTCATCAAAAAGAGTGGTTTGTGCTTACATTGTTTGATTTATATGAAAATATCTTATAATTTGAACAACTACTTTGAAGATAACAATATGCAATATTTATGAACCATTGTTAAACTTCTATTATCTTGTTTGTAATTCTGTATTGTAGTTTATATTCTTAAAAGAAAAACAGGCACTCCATAGTAGTATGGCCTTGTTCCTAAGTAGTTGTTGTGCTTATGTTGATGTGCTGAGAATTGCAGTGTGATATATTTTGGTGGCATTTGTAGCCACAAGCATGACATAGGAGCCTGAGGCTTGTGCATTCATGGTAACTCCGCCCTGATATCAACAGAAGCTTGAAGTACTTGACAACAGGAGAGTAATTGGAGAAAATATTTGGACATAACTCAAGACCAGAAATTGGCCTATGAAAATAGACTATGTTGTTAGGCATTACCTTTGGTGATTTTAAACAAAACAAAAGCAGTATGTTTGGACAAACCTCATCCCTGGAGTACTGAAAAAGGCATAACATATCAACAGTAAACAAAAACCTAAGCACTATCCAGTAGTGAAATAGCACAAGTATCTACAAACTAAGAGAAAATAAATGACCTTCTTATACTTTTCAGAAATGAAGGCATAAACAAGTCCAGATTAAGAAAACAGAAATAATACCTAATCTTCCAATGTCCAGGTGATGTTATATGCCAATGAGTGTTGAGAGCATTAAGGAGAACCACAGTATCACCTGATGGTCAAAATAAAACTCTAGAAACTTAGCAGACAATAGATAGTTTGGGAGAATTCCTAGGTAGGCAATTTAAAAGTTACTTTAGAAAAATTTAGGGATCTTAAAGCAATCAAAGAGAAAGATTCCAAAGTCCCACAGAGAAATTTTCAAAAAGGAGTTGGAAGCAATTAAAAGCAATCAAACAAAAACAATTGAACCAGAGAAAGTACTCAAAGATATTAAAAACATAATAAAAGGTGTCAAATCAGGATACTCAAAGAACACAATTAATGGCCTTAAAGTCAAGATATTTGAAAATATTTGGCAGAGTAATAGCATAAAAAGAAGAAATGAAATCTTTTTCAAAATGGAATGGAGGATTACAAAAGCAGTCATTCAGGTAATTGAGGTTCAAGAGGGATTCAAAACTGCAAATAAAGGCTTAGTAAAAAATAACAACTAATAGATAACTTATAATGAAGCTTATAATGAAGAGAAAGAGAAAATTTTCCAGATAACAAGAGAAAGAAAACAAGTCATATGTAAGGGTACCCCAATTCACCCAACAGTAGAATTCACAGCAGAAAATTTGCAGATAAGGAAAATGTTATGAGACTTTTCATATACTGTACCAAAAAAACTTTGCACTTAGAAACAAGGAGAAACAAGGACTTTCCCAACAAGACTCAGAGATGAAAGAGATTTAAAGACATTTCTAGACAAGGTTAAGTCATAACTCATAGTAGTTAAACTGTAAAAGCATTCCTATATGCTCATCTGCAACAGATGAATGGAGATATATATATATATACATATATATATATATGTATATATATATGTGTGTGTATGTATTCAACCATGCAGAAGGATAAATTGACACATTGGTAGGAAAATGGAGGCACATCAAGACCATAATGCTAAATAAAATATGAATAAGACATAGAAGATTAAATATAACATAGTTTCTCTTATACAAGGAACCCAAAGTATAAATAATTAAAAAAAAAGATTGAGGATACAAAATAGGGGATAGAGTCTCAGGAGATAAGC
This sequence comes from Hydrochoerus hydrochaeris, assembly GCA_004027455.1. NCBI lineage: Eukaryota > Metazoa > Chordata > Mammalia > Rodentia > Hydrochaeridae > Hydrochoerus > Hydrochoerus hydrochaeris. The sequence continues at coordinate 42,300 of PVLA01007751.1, read as the reverse complement.
AGGGGATCTGGGAATCAGTTTAAAAGGAGGGAGAAAAGGAGGAAAAGCCATAAAAAAGAATATGCCTTTCCCATGAGTCAGTGAAAGTTATACTAGGTCTAGGATGAATATAAAAAGAAGCCAATTCACTCTTTCCATGACCTGCACAAACCATATGGGGCCCACAAACATAAACAAGTCAATTTGCCCTTCCCTTGAGTCAACAGAAGCCATACTGGGTCTGGGCATAATATAACAAGAAACCAATTAACCTTTCCCATGAGCCAATTAGTGCATGGGCTGAGAGAAAAGAACACTGCCTCCCATACCTCATAAACAACCAGCTGATTTAGAGGACAAGTTGAGTTGATAGCAACTGAGGTACAAAAACAACTTAATGCTTGACTTGATTTGATTGATTTTGCAGCCTAAGGCCAGTAGTCTGAGCATCTATTAAGATGATAACATATGAAATATAGCAAATATGAGGAATTTCCTTATATCTTGTTTTTGAAATCCAATATTGTTCTCACTGTTTTGTTTTGTTCCTTTTGTTGTTTTGTTTAAGTCAATGTTCTGTTTTGATTGGTTTTATTATATTCCATTTTGTTTGATTTTAATGTATCTGATCATATGGGCATCAATTTCAAAGATAACAAGAGGTATTATGATAGACATTGTTGACTTCCTATTATCCTGTTTTGAAATCCTGTATCATTTTCACTGTTTTGTTTTGATTGGCTTTCTTCTGTTTTATTTTGTTAAGTTTTATCTTCTTTAAAATAAAAAAATATAAAAAAGATCAACCTGTGGCATGTATATGTAACAATTCCCTGTAACGAATTTATTATATATCACAAACATATAGTAATAAAATATTCTTTAAAAATCAAATAACATGAATAGCATACATGAGACCAGGCAGATAATAATGGATAGCTGCCTCAGGCCTTTATGTGGATGGAGCCTAAGGAAATTTTCCAGGTGTAAATGATGATCGTGGCACAGATATGAAAGCCAAAACCAGGCACACCTAAAAGATATCTCTGAGAAAAAATAGTTTCCTGGGGAAGTCTACATAGTAGTGATAAAGCTACCAGCAATAAACAATTTATAAGCATCAACCCAGAAAACAGTTTTTTGAAAATGACAAGATCCAGAAGCATGATGCAACAGGAGACCTCTTGTCCAATGAGGACAAGACCACAGTGTACTAGAGTGGAGGAAATGAGAATCAAACCACCTGGTTTCTAAACTGGAAGCATCAAAAGTAACAAAACTTATGCATGAAGCTAAAGAAAAAATCAGAACAGAAAATATTTTTCAGATAACTAAAGGAATGAGAACCATGGTGAATGACAATGTTAGTAAATCTACAATAGATACTGATTTTTAAAAATTAAAGAGCATATAAAAGTAATGGAAACCATGAGTGCTCAACATAGGAAAGAAATGGAATCCATAAGACAATTTCAAACACATACATAGGATATTAAAATTCTATTGAAAACATACACAACATAATGAACCAGTGCAAGAACAGAATATCAGATCTAAAGGACAGGTTTGTTGTAGACAAAATGAAAAAAGAAATTTCTTAAAAATAACAACCAAGAAAATCAATCCAACAGCTGTTAAAATATGCAAAGAAGAATAGCGTACAATTGGAGTCAACAAATAAAAGTAAGAGATAGTGCAAATGATAGTAAATAAAAACTTTTCACAGAATAATGACAGAAACTTTCCAAAACATGGAAAAATAATCTGATATACAGGTAAGTGAGACATATAGAACTCCAATTAGGTCAGTTTCTGGGAAGATAGTGGAACAATAATCAGCAGAGTAAACAGCCTCTCTGAGAGACACAGGCCAAATGCTGAAATATAACATCATAGGGAAGACAAGAAGAAAGGAAGTGGGTCCCCTGGACCCAAGGCAAATCTAAAGTGAGAATTGAAGCCCACAAAAAGAGTGCAAAGAAAAACTTATACAAAGAATGAATGTGGTAGCTGGTTTTGCCTTTGCCTGGAGCTGGACCTATTGTGCTAGAGGAGCTGTTGGAAGCTAGGGATGCACAGTCATGGTGATGGTGGCAGCTGACAACCCCAGAGGCCTCTACAAAGAGACAAGGTGGTGGAAGGGAGTGGTAGATGCAGAGAACTGCACTGGCTTGAGATGAGTGTAGAGGACTCAGTCCTCCCATGAGAGAGAGTGACTGGCCAGGAGTCATATTGAAGGTGGGCTGGATAAGCCCAAAACCAGAACTGCTACCAGCTTCATCCAGCAGCTCTTGGCTAGGTGCATAATAGTGGAAATTTCAGGTTGTGATTGCAAAAGGAAAGATCTCTTAAAAATAATAAGGAACTAGGAAGTAACAATTCAATGGCTGCAAGACAACCAAGAGGAACATAACAAGAATAATAGGTGTGAGTGAAAAAGAACGAGTCAACACAAATGACACTAAAAATCTATTTACAAAAATAATATCAGAAAACTTTTCAAGCATGGGAAAAGGAAGTGACAATCAGATAAGTGAGACATATAGGACTCCAGCTAACCATAACCAAAACAAATCTACAGCCAGACATATAATAAAGATCCAGAAATACAATGCAAAAACAGAATATTAAAAGCTGTTAGAGAAAAGAAACAGATCACCTATAAAGGAAAAACCATAGAATCATGACAGACTTCTCATCATAAACCCTCAATCAAGAAGAGCTTGGAGTGAAGTATTTCAAGTCCTGAAAGATAACAACTTCCAACTCAGATTGATGCACCCTACAAAACAATCTTTCAAAGTTAATGGAGAAACAAAATACTTTCATGACAAAGAACAACTGAAGGAATTCATGACCACCAAACCAACCCTACAAAGAGTACTGGAGGATATTCTAAAGAGAGATAAAGAACATGGTTCCAGGAACAGTGGCAGAGGAGGATCACAGAGTAGGACAGACAGTTAAATGGAGGGGAAAAGTAAGCAGCCAACATCAGGAAAATAGCATGGCAGAGGTGAGGCAGAGCATGTTGGCCATAATCACTAATATAGATCACCTCAATTCACAAATAAAAAGAAACACAGGCAGAGTGGATCAGGAGACAGGATCCAACAATATGCATTATATAAGAAACACATTCAACTCAAAAGAGGGTTCATAGACTGAAATTCAAAGGAGAGAAAACAATGTTTTATGTGACAGGGAACAAGAAAAAAGTGGTGGTAGCTTGCACATTAGCTGCAGGGTGGACAAGAAGACATGGCATTTTTATGCAATGGAAACCTACTCAGCTATAAAGAAAGTTAACCCAAGGCTCTTGTAGGCAAATGGACACATCTTGAGATCATGCTCACAGATGAAATGGTTCAGAGTCACATAGGTGAATATCATGTTATCTCCCTAGTATGACAAACTAAAGGAATTAGTCAGATCCAACATGCACAATATATATTGTAAAAATGAAAAGGGAGGAAATGTCTAAAAAGGGAAAGCAGTGGCCATTGTTAATATATTATTGTGATTTGAAACTTGGCATTTTCATTGTTTGGTTTAGTTCAGTTTTATTCTGTTTTGGTTTGTCTAATTTTATTATATTTTATTGCATAGAAAGCTGTTTCAAAGATAACCAAATATATTATGGTAGTCCTTATTGATATGCTATAATGTTGTTTGAAGCCCTGTATTGCTTTCATTGTTTTGTTATGATTGATTTTATTCTATTTTGTTTTGTTTGATTGTATTATGGCTGATGGTACAGGCAGCTACTTTGATGATAATAAAAGGCATTATGGTAGCCACTTTTGCTTTACCATTATCTTGTTTTGAAGTACTGCATTGCTTCCATTGTTTTTATTGGTTTTATTCTGTACAATTTTGTTTGATTTTATTATGACTAATGGTTTGGATAGTTACTTTGAAGATAACAAGAGGCATTATGGTAGCCATTGTTGATTTCCTTTTGCCTTGTTTTGAACTCATATAACATGTTCATTGTTTTGTGTTGATTTACTCTATTCTGCTTTATTTCATTGAGTTTTATTCTCTTCAAAATAAAAAAAATTAAAAATAACTCCAATTAGTCATGACCAAAAAAATTGTCTAAACCAAGGCATATAATCATCAAGAGTTCAGTCACCACAAGGACAGATTATTAAAAGCTATCAGAAAAAAGAAATAAATCACCTATAAAAGAAAACCCATCAGGATCACAGCAGACTTCTCAAAAAATAACATTAAGTCAAATAGAGATAGGAGTGAAGTATTTAGAGTCCTAAAAGAAAACAACCTTTAATCCATATTGATGTAACTTGCAAAGCTATCTTTCAAGCTTCATGGAGAAATAAGATACTTCCATGAAAAGGAAACCAGAAGTTCATGATATACAAACTAACACTCCAAAATGTTTTACAAGATATTCTAGAAAGATATAGCAAAGACTACAATTTCATGGATGCAAGGCAAGCAATGATACAGAGGGGAAACAAAGTAAACCAAAACCAGAAAAATTATATTACAAGGATAAGTCAATACATATCAGTTATAATGAACAATGTAAATGACCCCAATTCACTGATCTAAAGAAACAGATTGAAAGAATGGATCAAGAAACAAGATACAAAAGCATGCTGCTTAAAAGAAAAATGTGGAAGGGAAAGCAACACTCATAAAGTCATTCCTGGAAGCAAGTATTACCCTGATACCAAAGTCAGAGGAGGAGCCAATCAAAAAAGAAACTAAATCCAAATCACTCTAATGAACATATATGCAAAAATCTTCAATAAGATACTGGCAAGCAAGGTTGTGAATTTAGCTCAGTGGCAAAGTACCTGCCTGGCAAGCACAATGTCATGAGTTCTATCCCTTGTACCAAAAAAAAAAGTCACTGGCAAACATAGTGCAGCAAATCATCAAGAAGATTATATACTTCATCCAAGTAAGATTCAGTCCAGGGATTCAGGGACGGTTCAACATACACAAATCAATAAATGTAGCAAATTATATTAACCAACAACAAAAATGACACAATGGTCTCAATAAACACAAAAAATATCTACTGAACCAAGTGAAAAACCACACATTGGACAAAATCCAACACCCATTGGACCACAGTTCAACAATATGATAAAAGCCATCTATGAGAAAGAAAAAGGTAGCATGATACAAAATGCTCAAAAACTGAAAACTCTCATTCAAAAATAAAAATGAAAACAATTTCTACAATCACCACTCCAATTAACATAGTTCTAGAAACATTATCTACAGCAATTAGAAAAGAGAAATAAGTAAATGTAATAACAAAGTTAAGGAACAAATTAAATTATCATTATTAGTGGATTACATGATGCTCTATATAGACAAACCCAAAATTCCACTAAAAGACTTATAGATTTAATAACCAAATTCACTAGTATAGCTGAATACAAAATCAACACTGAAAGTTCAGTAGCCTTCCTGCACATCACTAACAAGCTCCTTAAGAGAGTAATTAACCAAACCACACATTTTACAATAGCATGAAAAAATGAAATACTTAGAAATCAATCTAAAAAAGGAAATAAAAGAACTTTACATGGAACACTACAATGTTCAGAAAAAATATATCAAAGACACTGACAAAAAATGGAAAAGTACCCTCTGCTCTTATGATGAAAGAATATAGTGAAAATAGTCATACTTTCAAAACCATTATACAGAATTAATGCTATCCCAATCAAAATACCAACAGGATTAGATAAAACAATCCCCAAATTCATTTGGAACCAGAAGAGAACTAGAACAGCAAAAGCAACTCTAAGCAACAAAGGCAATGCAGGGGGGATTATAATCCATGACTTGAAATTATACTACAAAGCTCCTGCAGAAAAAACGGTATTGTACTGACAACAACAAAAACAACAAAACAGATATGATGATTAATGGAACAGATTACAAAATGCAGAAACAACTCTAAAAACACTCATCCAACTTATCTTTGACAAGGATCCCAAATACCTTCAATGAGAGAAAAATAGCCTCTAATAAATGGTGCTGGGTAAAGTGTCTTTCCCCATGCCAAAGATAATCCTAAATCCATATCTCTCGGCCATGCACTACACTAAAGTAAAAATGATCAGAGTTATAAATATTAAAAAAGAAATGCTAAATCTTCTGTAAGAGAGAATAGAGCTCTTAAAAGCATATGTGTAGTCAGAGACTTTATGAACAAAATATCAATGACATGGGAAATACTACAAAGTATTAACAACTGGGATTTAATCTTATTACAAAGCTTTTACACACGAAAAGAAATCAGCAACACAGTAAAGAGATAATCCATAGAGTAGGAAATTTTTTCTAGCTATTCCTCAAAGGACTAATATCTAGAATATACAAATAACTAAAAAATAACAATCAAATTTAAATATCCAATCCAAAAATGGGCATCTTATATGAATAGACACTTCTTGGAAAAAGAAAAAGAAGCGTAAATGGAAACAAATATATGAACCAAATGTCCAACATCAGTGATCATTAGAGAGATGCAAATTAAAACAACACTGAGATTTCATCTCATCACAGAAGGAGTGGCTGTTATCAAGAAATCAATCAATAATTAATGGAAAGGAAAGAATAGAAAAGTAGTTTGGGCTTACAAGGAGGTAGAGCCTCAGGAACTTCTAGATAAATTTGGTCCAAGAAATCCAGCATATCTGTACTCTTTGGAGTATGTGTAGCTCCATCAAGTATGAGTGGGCACAGTGTTCATTTCTCAGGAATGGTAGTGTCAATGGCAGTTTGCCTATAAGAGCCTGGGCAGACCAGTGACTGAGAATGTGTGTGGAGCTTCGTGAGTGTTACCTTAAGAAGACCTCTCTGGTAGAATTGTAATACACTTTCCAGCATGGGTCTGTTTTTTTTCCCCCAGCAGTGTGGACCACAGGATATTCTGTGCTTCCATTGGCCCCTTAGCAATGACTGGAAGAGCTGCAGTTTGGGCTTGCAAGGAGATAGAAGTTTAGGAACTTCTGGATAAATTTGGGCCAAGGAAGCCAGCACATCTGAACTCTTTGGAGAGTGTATCTCTTTCAAGGACTAGTGGTGACAGTATTCCTTTCTCAGGTTTAATAGTGTGAATAGCTTTTTGCCTATAGAGAACCTGTGCTGAGAATGTGCATGGAGCTTGGTAAGTGTCTTGGTTACTTTTCCATCATTGCTGAGACAAAATGCTTGAAACCCAAAATGAAGGAAGGAAAGGTTCATTTAGCTTACAGTTTGGGAGGTTTCAGACCATACTCTGCTGGCTTCAAGGTAGGGTGCCACGGCTAAGGGACTACATGGTGGCTGCAGCAGATACCAGAAGTCACAAGAGCAAAAAGACAAAAGGTGAAAGCACATCTCCTTCCCTCCTTCATATTGTATGGTGGCTACCTGCCACTGGGTGGAGGTGTGCAGCATTCACACCACTAATCCAAGGACTAAACAATGAACCAGTCATAAATGCTAGACTCAACTGCCTTCAAAAGGCCTATCCCCCATGGCCACATGAGGTTTTGGGGGGACATTAAGAACAATGCATAAGAGTGAGTATTACCCTAAGAAGAACTCTCTGATAGGTTTGTAAGTTTGAAGAATGGATCTGCTGTGCTAAAAGCAGTGTGAAGACAAAGATAGTCTGTTTCCTAGGGTGCCATAGGAATGAACAAAAGGGAAGGAATAGAGATGTAATTTGGATTGCAAGGAGGAAGAGTTTCAGAAACTTCTGGATAATTTTGGTCCAAGGAATCCAGCACATCTGAACACTTTGGAGTATGTGTCTCTGTCAAATACTAGTGAGCACAGTGTTCATTTATCAGGTTTGGTAGTGTCAATGGCAGTTTACCTATAGAGATCCTGTGCAGACCAGTGGCTGAAAATGTGTATGGAACTTGGTGAATGTTATCCTAAGATGAACTCTCTGAGAGAATTGTAATCCACTTTCCAGAGTGGATCTGTTGTTTTTTCCCTAAGTGTGGAGAAGAGAATATTCTGTGCTTTCCAGGGCCCCTTAAAAATGAATAAAATGGAAGAAAAAGAGCAGAAACTTGGGCTTACAAGGAGGTAGAACTTCAGAAAGTTCTGGATAACTTTGATCCAAAGAAGCCAGAACATCTGAACTCTTAGGAGTGTGTGGCTATGTCAAGGACTAGTAGGCACAGCTCATATAAGACAGAAAATGCCAAATACATGGATAAATTACAAGATACATATTAATTACCAAAGCTGTCTTGGCATGGTGGCATATGCCTATAATTCCATCACTTGAGAGGCTGAGATAAGAGGAGCATTGTAAGTTCAAGGCCATCCTGGGCTACAGAGTGAGTTCAAGGCCAGCCTGAAATGCATAGTGAAATTCTGTCTCAAAGAGAAAAAAATCAAAGCCTAATTTATAAGTTATATTCTAAATAACCCAATATCAGTCAATGAAATTGAACAAGCAATTTAAAAGTACTGATAAAGCAAATCCCGGATCCTGATAGATTCACTGCTGAATTCTACAAGAACTTTAGAGAAGATCTAATGCTGCTACTCATCAAACTCCTTAATGAAACTGAAAGAGAAGCAATATTCCCACGCTCACTCCTAGAATCAAGCATTACCTGAATACCCAAACCAGAGAAGGATCCAACCAAAAAAGAAACCTGCAGGAAAATCTCCTTAAGGAACATAGATTCAAAATTCCTCAGCAAGATAGTGGCATACAGAACTCAGCAAATCATGAAAATTATACATCATGAGCAAGTAGGTTTCATCCTAGGGATGCAGGGATGGCTGAACATATGCAAATCAATAAAAGTTATACATCATATCAACAAAACCAAAGAAAAAAATCACGTAATCACTTCAAAAGATGCAGAAAAAGTATTAAAGTATTTGACAATATCCAACATCTATTCACGATATAAAAATACTCCACAGAAAATTGGAATAGATGGTCTTTATCTCAATCCAATAAAGTTGTATATGACAAACCAACAGCCAACATCATACTAAATGATCAAAAAACTGAAGGTTTAGACTCTAAAAACAGGAAGAAGACAAAGATGCCCATTATCATCACTGTTGCTCAATATATTTCTGTAAATATTAGCCAGAGCAACTAGACAAGAGAAACAAACAATAGGAATAAGGAAAGGAAAGGAAGATGTTAAACTATCATTTTTGTTGATTTACATAGAAGACTCCCAAAACTGCACCAAAAGACTCTTAGAATTATTAACCAAATTTAATGGCATATTGTGATGCAAAGTCTACACTCAAAAATCAATAGCACTCCTGTCCCCAAATAACAAGCTCACTGAAAGTAAAATTAGCAAACCTTTCATAATAACTTCAATATAAATGAAATACATAGGAATCAACCTAACATACAAACTGAAAGACCTACATATTGAGAACAATAATACTTTGAAAAGGAATATCAAAGTGAATATCAGAAAATAGAAAGATATCTCCTGTTCTATGATAGGCAGAAACAATATAGTAAAAACTGCCATTCTTCCAAAACTGTTATACAGATTCAATGCAGTGTATTCAAAAAAGCAATAACATACCCAACACAACTAGCGAAAATAATCCTAAATTTTATTTGGAACAAGAAGAGACCTAGAATAGTAAAAGCAATTCTGAGCAATGAGTTCAAAGCAGGAGGCAGTGATTTGAAGTCATATCATAAAGCTATTATGAATAATCACCATCCCAGAAATCCAACATAAGAACAGAATATTAAAAGCTGTTAGAGAGAAAAGACAGGTCAGCTATAAAGGAAAACCTATCAGAATCACAGCAGACTTCTCAACACAAACAATGAAGTCAAGAAGAGCATGGAACAAAGTTTTTCAGATCTTTAAAGAAAACGACTTCCAACCCACACTGATGTACCCTGCAAAACTGTCCTTCAAAATGGATGGAGAAATAAGATACTTCCAAGACAAAGAACATCTGAAGAACTTCATGATCACCAAACCAAACCCACAAAGAATACTGAAAGACATTCTAGATACACATAGGAAAAACCCAGTAAGCAAGACAGACAATTAATCAGAATGGAAATTTAAGATACAACATCAGAAAGATAACATGTCAACAATGAACCAATATATAACAGTTATAACCATTAATGTAAATGGCCTCAATTAATGAATTAAAAGAAACAGACTGGCAGAATGGATCAAGAAACAATGTCCAACCATATGCTGTCTACAAGAAATCCATCTAACCCAAAGGAAACTCATATACTGAAAGTCAAAGGATAAGAAACAATACTCCATTTGACAGGAACTCAAAAAAAGAAGGGGCAGCTATTCTGTTTGCAGATAATGTGAACTTCAAACCAAGAATGATCCAAAAAGATAAAGAAAGTCACTATATACTAGTTAGGGGAAAACTTCAAGAGAAAGAGATAAAAATCTTAAATATATATGCACCAAATTCCAGAACACCCAGCTACACAAAGCAAGTATTAACAGAAATAAAAAATCAAATAGGCAATAACACAATTATAACAGGAGACCTTAACATGCCATTAACACAAAGGGATAGATCAACTAGACAGAAAATCAGCAAAGAAATAACAGAACTGAATCACACCTGTGAACAAATGGATTTGATAGACATATATAGAGTGTTCCATCCAACAACATCAGAATATACATTCTTCTCAGCAGTACATGGGATATTCTCTAAAATAGACCATATACTAACCCACAGAACATATTTAAGTAAATGCAAAAGAATTGAAATTATCCCATGTGGCCTTTCTGGTTGGGACCCAGGATGGGCTTCCTCTACTTGGTGACCCCTCATGCGCATAGCCCAGCCTTCGTTGCGGTAATGACCTGCTGACAGGGGATTCCTGCATTCCTCCACATCCAATTTCTTGTTTTATTTCTAAGTGGTGAATGAGTTTGACATGTTTGTCAAAGATAAGGTGACTGAACCTCCCCCGTGGGCCCGCCCTGCCACCGGGAACTTAGTGGAAGCCTGTATCAGGCTTAGGCTGCCCAGAATCTCCCCTGTGGACCTGCCCTGCCTCCAGGAACTTAGCAGAAACCTGCATCATGGGTAGGCTGCCCGGAACCTCCCCTATGGGCCCAACCTGCCACCGGGAAATTAGTGGAAGCCTGTATCAGGGGTAGGCTGCCGAGAGCCTCCCCCATGGGCCCGCCCTGCCACCGTGAACTTAGCAGAAGCCTGTATCAGGGGTAGGCTGTCCAGAATCTCCACTGTGAGCCTGCCATGACAGGAGGAACTCAGTGGAAGCCTGCATCAGGGGTAGGCTGCCCAGAAGTTCCACTGAAGAACTGCCCTGCCACCTGGAACTCAGTGCAAGCCCGCCTCAGGGGTAGGCTAGTTATAACCTCCCTTGTGGGCCTGCCCTGCCACCGGGAACAAGAAGGAGGCCCACCCAGGTCTGAAAACTGCCCTGGAATGCTAAAGATGGGCCCACACTCCCACCAGGAACATCAGAAGATCTCAGCAGTATCCAGTTAGTGTGAGAAAATTTGAAACTTTGCTCCCAGGTGGTGAACATTGGACTACACCAGATTGACTGTATCAATGTGGTGAGTATACCCATAAAATAGAGGTATAGAGGGGATAAATAGGGCCAGGAGTGAAAACCCCCTCCAATTAACTGTAAGACTTTGGTGTGCCTGAAAAGAGTGTGTGTGATCCCCTCCTACACATAGAAAACACCAGGCAGAGTGAAAATGACAAAACAAAAAACCAAAATGCAGACTCAAACATATAGTTCACCAGAAGCAAGTATAGGAGACATTGAAATAGACGACCCCAAAATCAACACACTGGGAATCTCTGAAAAGATAGAAAGTGGAATAAAAAAACAACTTCATCAGGCTATAGAGGAAATCAAATTAGAAATACTCTCTCATGAAAATATAGAAATAACAACTTTAGTAAATGAGTTTTGAATGCAGCTAAAGAAGAACTAGAGAAAAAAGTACATGGGCATGGGAAAATGATTGAAGCTTTGAATGAACAATATAGAAAACAAGCAGAATTCATGAAAAAAACTCAAAGAGACATCCAAGAAACAAAAAATTCTATTGAAACCATGCAAAACTGCCTAAAGGTAGCTGAGGATAGGATTTCAGACCTTGAGCACAAGATCACAGTTAGTGATCAAGAAAGGACAGAACATTTAAAAATAACAAAGCAGCAAGAAATGACAATCCAGAAGCTTCATGATGATGCCAAGAGCAACAATATAAGAATAATGGGCAATACTGAAGATAAAGGAGTGCAGGCAAATGATATACATAGAGTATTACAGAAATAATAGCAGAAAGTTTCCCAAACATGGGGAAAGAATCTGATATGCAGATAAGTGAGGCATGTAGAACACCAAACTGTCACAATAAACATAAATCCACACCCAGACACATAATAATTAAGATCTCATACATACGGCATAAAAACAGAATATTAAAAGCTGTCAGAGAAAAAACACAACTCACCTATCAGGGAAAGCCCATTAGAATCACGGCAGACTTTTCAGCACAAACCCTCAAGTCAAGAAGATCTTGAAGTGAGGTATTTCAAGCCCTGAAAGAAAACAATCTTCAACCCACTGAGGTACCCAGGAAAATTTTCCTTCAAATTTAATGGAGAAACGAGATACTTCCATGACAAAGAACAACTGAAGAAATTCATGTCCACCAAACCAACCCTAGAAAGAGTACGGAAAGACATACTAGACAGAGATAAAAATGACCACAATCCCAAAAACAACAATGGAAAGAAACCACCAGGTAGGATAAGCAATTAAATAAGAGGAAAAGCAGAAAGAAACAACTAGAACATAACATGGCAAAGTTGAGCCAGTACATATCAGTGATATCCATAAATATAAATGGCCTCATTTCACCTATAAAAAGAAATAGATTGACAGAATGGATCAAGAAACAGGACCCCACAATATGCTGTATACAACAAACACATCTGGCCCAAAAGGAAACACATAGATTAAAAGTCAAAGGTTGGAAGACAGTATTCCATGCAACAGGAACCCAGAAAAAGGCAGGGGCAGCTATTCTATTTGCAGACAACATGAACTTCAAACCTAAAATGATTAAAAAAGATAGAGAAGGTCACTACATACTTGTTAGTGGTAAAATTCAAGAGGAAGAACTAACAATTATGAATATATATGCACCAAAAAGAGAAGCACCCAACTATATAAGACAGACACTAATGGACCTGAAAAACCAAATACAGAAGAATACAATTATAAGAGGTCTTGACAGCCAATTGCACAAAGAGATAGATCAACTAGACAAAAAGTCAGCAAAGAAATAACAGAACTGAATCATACCTGTGAGCAACTGGACTTAGTAGATGTTTACAGAGTGTTCCACCCAACCACATCAGAATACACATTCTTCTGGGCAGTGCATGGGACATTCTCCAAAACAGACCATATATTATCCCGCGAAACATTCTTAAGTAAATGAAAAGGTATTGAAATCATACCATGCATAATATCTGACCATAGGGCACAGAAATTGGAAATTAATGGCAAAAGAAAATGTAAAACCTACATAAACGCATGGAAATTAAATAGCAGCCTTTTGAACAACCAGTGGGCTACAGATGAAATTAAAGAAGAAATAAAATAATACCTACAATTCAATGAAAATATAGAAACAACTTACTGTAATCTGTGTGATGCAATGAAAGCAGTCTTAAGAGGGAAATATATAGCAATAAACTGTCATATCAAGAAAACAGAATGAGCACAAATAAACAGCCTAATGCTCCATCTCAAGCTTCTAGAAAAGAAGAGCAAGCTAAACCTAAAGCTCATAGAAGAGAGGAAATTGTAAAGATCAGAGCAGAAATCAATGCAATTGAAATTAAAAAAAAAAACAATACAAAGAATTAGTGAATCAAAAAGCTGGTTTTTTGAGAGAATAAACAAAATTGACAAACCACTAGCTAACCTTATCAAGGGAAAGAAAGAAAAAAACCAAATTCATGCAATAAGAACTGAAAAGGGAGAAATTACTACAGATCCCATGGAAATTCAAAAGACGATGAATACCTACTTTGAAAATCTCTACTCACATAGAGTGGAAAACACAGAGGAAATGGAAGGATTTCTAGAAACATATAAACTACCAAAGATCAACCAACAAGATATAGCAATATTGAACACCCCAATATCAGCTGTTGAAGTTGAAAATGTAATTAGAACTTACCAACAAAGAAAAGTCCAGGTCCTGATGGATTCAAAGATGAATTTTGCTGCCAGTTATCCTTAACCTCTTTAATGAAATTAAGAAAAAAGCAATCCTCCCTAAATCATTCCTGGAGGCAAGTATTACTCTGATACCAAAACCAGAGAAAGATGCAACCAAAAAGGCAAACTATAAGCCAGTCTCACTAATGAATACTGATGCAGAGATTCTTAATAAAATACTGGCAAACAGAATGCAGCAAATCATCAAGAAGATTATACATCATGACCAAGTGGGCTGCATTCCAGGAATGCAGGGGTGGTTTAACATATGCAAATCAATAAATGTAACACACCACATCCACAGAGCCAAAACAAAAATCACATGGTCATCTCAATAGATGCAGAAAAAGCTTTCGACAAAGTCCAACACATATTCATGATAAAAACCCTTCAAAAACTCACAATAAACGGCATCTACCTCAAACTTATAAAGGCCATCTATGGCAAACCAACAGCCAACATTATACTAAAGGGACAAAAACTGAAAGCTTTCACTTTATAATCAGGAACAAGACAAGGATGTCCACTCTCACCACTCCTTTTCAACACAGTTCTGGAAACACTAGCCAGGGCAATCAGACAAGAGAGAGAAATAAAAGGAGTAAAGATAGGAAAGGAAGAAGTTAAATGATCACTATTTGCAGATAACATGATACTCTACATAGAAGACCCAAAAAACTACATTAAAAGACTGCTAGAGGTAATAAACAAGTTCAGTAGTGTAGCTGGATACAAAGTCAATGCTCAAAAATCAATAGCATTCCTGTACACAAACAAAAAACTCACTGAGAGGGAAATTATGGAAATATCGCCCTTTACAATAACATCTAAAAAAATGAAATACTTAGGAATCAACCCAACTAAAAATGTAAAAGACCTATATGCTGAAAGTTATACTATCCTGAAAAAGGAGGTTGAAAAGGATATTAGAAAATGGAAGGACATTCCTTGCTCTTGGTTAGGAAAAACCAACATTGTGAAAATGGCCATACTCCCAAAACTGTTATACAGATTTAACACAATCCCAATCAAAATACCATTGACATACCTCACAGATCTGGAGAAAACACTCCTAAAATTCATTTGGAAACAGAAGAAACCTAGAATAGCAAAGGCAATTCCAGGCAACAAAAGCAAGGCACGAGCCATCTCAATTACTGACTTGAAACAGTACTATAAAGCCACCGTGATAAAATCAGCTTGGAACTGGCAAAGAAATAGACCTGAGGATCAATGGAACAGATTAGAAGATGCAAGCACAACTTCAAAGACACTCAGCCACCTGATATTTGAAAAAGGGGCTAAGTATGTGCACTGGAAGAAGGATAGTCTCTTTAATAAATGGTGTTGGAAAAATTGGCTCTCTACATGACATAGACTGAAACTAGATCCATGCATATCACCATGCACAAAACTAAAGTCTAAATGGATCAAAGACCTCAATATTAAAACAGAAACACTAAATCTACTGGAAGACAAGGTAGGTAGAAGTCTTGGAGACATAGGGCTAGGCAGAGAATTCATGAACCAAATGCAAACTGCATGGGAAACACTTCCAAGAATCAACAAATGGGATCTCACATTATTGAAAAGTTTCTGCACTTCAAAGGAAATCACCAACAGAGAGAAAAGAAAACCAACAGAGTGGGAAAGAATTTTAACCAGCAACCCCTCAGACGACGGACTTCTGTCCAGAATATATAAAGAATTGAAAAACATCAGTCATCCCCAAATTTAAAGACCCTCTCCGAAAATGGGCATCTAAGATGAACACACAGTTCTCAGAGAAAGATATACAAATGGTAAATAAATACATGAAGAAATGTTCACCATCACTGTTCATTGGAGAAATGCAAATTAAAACAGCATTGAGATTCCACCTTACTCCAGAAAGAATAGCTGCCATCAAGAAATCAACTGATAACAAATGTTGGCGAGGATGCGGGGAAAAAGGAACACTGCTCCACTGTTTGTGGGAATGTATACTGGTGCAACCATTATGGAAATCCATATGGAGAATTCTCAGAACACTAGGATTGGAATTCCATTCAATCCAGCTATCCCCCTCCTGGGTATTTTCCCCAAAGAACTGAAAAGTTCATATCACAGTGATATATGTGCACCCATGTTCATAGTTGCACAATTTGTGATAGCTAAATCCTGGAAACAGCCAAGATGCCCATCTACTGCAGAGGGGATGAAAAAGATGTGGCATTTTTATACAATGGAATATTACTCAGCTATAAAAAGTATGATCTTGAGGCCTTCATAGGCAAATGAAGACAACTTGAGACTATCCTCATTAGTGAAATAAATAAGAATCATATTTATAAATATCATATTGTGTCTCTAGTGTAAAAAGTAAATAAGAACTACAAGTGTAATAAAACCAAAATGTGTAATTTCTATTGTAAAAAAGAGAAGGAAAGAAAGTGCTCTGAGGGATATAACTGTACATATGTTTGAGTGTGTAAAATAGATGACCATATTGCTGAACCTTTGTTGGATCTTTGAGCAGAACTGTTTGTAGTCTGACTGTTTGAATATTTACTATGTACCCTTTAACTTTGTAACTTGAAAAACTACATCCAAGATGACAGTATGCAATTTATAAATTACTGATTTCTTAGTGGGGTTTTTCTCATTCTCCTTTTTCTTTCTTTCTTTTAGAATTCTGCATTGTTGCCACCCTTTTTCTGTTTTTTTTTCTTCTCTTTAAATAAAATTTTAAAAATGTATAATTGCTATTGTAAAAAAAAGAGGAAATTGGAAGTGCTATAAAAGATATAACTGCATGTATGTTTAGATGTGTGAGAATGAGGACCATATTTCTAGGTTCTTGTTGGATTGTTGAACAGATCTGTTTGCTTTAGTGTCCACTATGTGTGCTTTAATCCTGTAACTTGAATATTTCTAAAAGAACAATATGTAATGTATCAACTAGTGATTTCTTACTATTTATCTTTTCTTGAAATTCTGTAATATTTCTACTTTTTTCCTGTTTTTTTCTCTTTAAATAAAAAAATGAAGAAAAAATTATCCCATGCATGTTATCAAATCATAGCACCATGAAACTGGAAATTAATGATAAAAGAAACTGCAAAAACCCCACAAACACATCAAAATTGAATAATATGCTCTTGAGCAATTAGGGGGTCACAGAGGAAATTAAAGAAGAAATTAACCAATATCTAAAAGCAAACAAAAATACAAATCCAACTTACTGGAACCTATTGGATGCAATGAAAGCAGTCCTCAGAGGAAAATTCATTGCACTGAATTCCCACATTCGGAAAACAGAACAAACAAAAATTAAGAACCTGATACTACACTTCAAACATCTAGAAAAAAAAGAGCAAGCCAAGCCCAAAGCCAAAAGAAGGAAAGAAATTATAAAGATTAGAGCAGAAATAAATACAATAGAGACTAAGAAAACAATACAAAGAATCAATGAATCAAAGAGTTGCTTCTTTGAAAGAATAAATAAAATTGATAAGCTTCTCGACAAACTTATTTAAAAAGGAAAGAAAAGACTCAAATTCATGCAATATGGAATGAAATAGGTGAAAACACTACAGACTCTGTGGAAATACACAAGATCATCAATACCTATTTCAAAAACCTTTACTCTCATAGGATTGATAACACAGAAGATATGGAGAGATTCCTAGAAACATATGAACCACCAAACCTGGATCAACAAGATGTAAAAGTACTGAATAAGCCTTTTTCTATTAATGAAATTGGAAATATAATTAAGTCCTTACCAACAAAAAGAGCCAAGCCCCAGATGGATCACTGCAGAATTCTACAAGAAATACAAAGAAGACTGAATGCTGACACTTCTCAAACTCTTTAATGAAATTGAAAAGGAAGCAATTCTCCCTAAGTCATTGCTGGAAGCAAATATTACTCTAATACCAAAAACTGAGAAAGACCCAACTAAAAAAGAGAACTACAGGCCAATCTCCCTAATGAACATAGATGCAAAAATTCTTAATAAAATATTGGCAAACAGGATGCAGCAAATCATCAAGAACATTATACACCATGACCAAATTGGATTCATCTCAGGCCTCCAGGGATAGTTCAACATATGTAAGTCAATAAATGTAATCCACCATGTCAATAGAGCCAAAACTAAGAATCACTTGATCTTTTCTATAGATGCAGAAAAAGCTTTTGACAAGATCCAACATCCATTCGTGAGAACCTTACAGAGAATAGGAATAGATGGTCTTTACATCAATATGATATAAACCAACAGCCAGCCTCATATTAAATGGCCAAAAACTGAAAGCCTTTACCTTGAAATCAGGCAAAAGACAAGGATGTCCCTATCGCCACTCCTATTCAACATAATACTGGTAATACTAGCCAGATCAATTAGACAAGACAGAGAAATAAAAGGAGTAAAGATAGCAAGAGAGGAAGTTAAACTATCATTATTTGCAGATGACATGATACTCTACATAGAAGACCCCCAAACTTCCATTGTAAGACTCCTAGATATAATAAATAAATACAGCAATGTAGCTGTACACAATGTCAATACTCAAAAATCAATATCATTCCTATACACTAACAAAATCACTGAAAGAGAAATAAGAGAAGCCACACACTTCACACTAGCATCCAAAAAAATGAAATACTTAGGAATTAATCTAACAAAAGAAGTAATAGGGTTATACAGGGAAAATTATAGTATCCTGAAAAAAGAAATCCAAGAGGACCTCAGAAAATGGAAAGACATCCCTTGTTCATGGATAGGAAGGATAGATATTGTGAAAATGTCCATTCTCTCAAAATTGTTGTACAGATTCAATGCAATCCCAATGAAAATACCACTAACATATCTCATAGATCTAGAGAAATTACTCCTAAAGTTCATCTGGAACCAGAAGAGACCTAGAATAGCAATTCTAAGCATCAGAACCAAGGCAGGAGACATCAAATCCCTGACTTGAAGTTATACTACAAAACTTCTATGATAAAATCAGCATGGTGCTGGAATAAAAACAGATCTGAAGATCAATGGAATAGACTAGAAAATACAACCATATCTATGAACACACTCAACCACCTTGTCTTTGATAAAGGGGCCAAACTTGTTCACTGGAAGAACAATAGTCTCTTTAATAAATGGTGCTGGAAAACTGGGCATCCATATACCAAAAACTAAAACTAGACCCATGCTTATCACCATGTACTAAACTAAAACCTAAACAGATCAAAAATCTAAATAAAACAGAAACACTAAATATCTTGGAAGAGAATTCATGAACAGGAAACAAACCACACGGGAAATACTTCCCAGAATCAATAAATGAGATCACATCTTATGAGTTTCTGCATGTCAAAAGAAATCTCCAGCATAGTGAAAAGAAAACCAACAAACTGGGAAAAATCTTAGTGAACTGTCCCTCAGAAAAAGGACTTCTGTCTAGAACTTATAAAGAATTTTAAAAAATCAGACCCCTGAAATTCAAAGACCCAATCCAAAAATGGGCATCCAAGATGAACATAGAGTTCTTAGATAAAGAAGTATGAATGGCAAATAAATACATGAAAACATTTTCACCATCATTGGTCATTAGAGAAATGCAAATTAAAACCACACTGAGATTCCATCTCACTCCAGGAAGAATGGCCAGGATCAAGAAAACTACCAACAACAAATGTTAGAGAGGCCATGGGGAAGAAGAAACTCTTCTGCACTGTTGGTGGGAGTGTAGACTGGTGCAACCACTGTGGATGTCAATCTGGAGATTCCTCAGAAAGCTGAGGTTGCAGGTCCCATTTCACACAGCTATTCCACTCCTAGGCATATTCCCAGAAGAACTGAAAACATCTTACCACAGTGATATATGTTCACCCATGTTTATAGCAGCACAATTTGTAATAGCCAGATCTTGGAAACAACCTAAGTGCCCATCCACTGAGGAATGGATTAAAAAATTGTGGTACTTTTATACAATGGAGTACTACTCAGGTATAAAGAATGATCACATTGAGATATTTATAAATAAATGGATGCAACTCGAGTCCATACTCATAAGAAAAATAAATCAAACTCACAAGTATAAATAACGTAGTCTCTCTAGTGTAAGAAATGGCAAGAGTACATAAGATTTTATTGTAATCATGGTTGTCCATTATATTTCTTTGAACTCTTATAATGTTTTCATTCATTGGTTGGAATGGTTTTATTTTGTTTTGTTTGATCTTATTATGTGAGACAGTATGAATAGCTACTTTGAAGAAAGGAAGACACTATGGCAGCCATTGCTGATTTAATATCACCTTGCTTTGAAGTCCTACCATGCTTTTGTTCTTCTATTATCTTTGGTTCTATCATGTTGTGTCTTATTGGATTTTAATATCTATGATATTATAAACAAATTTTTATGGAAAATGAGATATTATAGAGGCCATTCTTCATTTTCTGTTATTTGGTTCAGAATGCCTTGTAATACTTTCATTCTATTGAATGTTTTTTTTTCCATTTTGTTATGTTTGATATTATTGTGTGTGATGCTGAGCTTAACTATTTCAAAGAAAGAGACATTATGGCAGCCATTGTTAATATCTAATTGTCTTGTTGTGAAGTGCTATGTTGCTTACATTGTTCTGTTCTGATTTGATTTGTTCTGTCCTTTTTTGTTTTATCCTCTGTGAAATAAAAACAAATAAAGCTATTATGATAAAAACAGCACAGTACAGGAAAAAAGCCTTAGGATCACTGAAACAGAATAGAAGATGGAGAAAAACCTCCAAGCACACTCCAGTTACCTTATCTTTGACAAAGAACTGTAACCTTTTTGCTGGAAAAAAGATATCCTCTTCAATAAAAGTGCTGGGAGATCTGACTTTCCACATTCTGAAAATTGAACCTACACCCCTATCTCTCACCATTCATTAAGCTAAAACGAAAATGGATCAAAGATCTAAATATTAAAACAAAAATACTTAATCTGCTAGAAGATAGAGTACACAAAATCTATAAGATATAGTAGACAAACAAAACTCCAATTGCATAAGAAAAGCTACAAAGAATCAACAGCTGGTATCACATCAAATTAAAAAGCTTTGCACAGCAAAAGAAACCATCAATAGAGTGAAAAGACAGCTCATAGAATGGGAAAAAATTTTACCAGCTATTCCTAGACAAAAGGCTAACATATAGAATATACAAAGAACTCAAAAAAATTAAACTCGCCCAAATTTAAATGTCCAATACAAAAATGGGAATCTGAAATGAATAGACATTTTTTCAAATGAAGAAGTAAAAACAGCAAAGACATACATGTGTTATGCCTTTTATCTAATGTCTCCTCAATGCTTCATGTGTTTATACGTGGAACTTTTCAGAGGTGACTGGATCGAGAGTGCATGCTGCTTGGATCAAGAATGTGATACTGGTTTTGATTCATGGTAGTATGATAGGATTTAAAATGCTCTACCCTAGATGTGAGCACTACCCAAGGGTGGGTAGCCTGGATAGGATATAAGGGACAGAAAAAGAGTCATCACTTCATGCTTGTTACTTGCTACTTCACCACTTACTGTCTTCTTCCTGCAATGAACTGTTTCTCTTCTGTGATGCCCTTCTGCCAGGCTACCCTGCCTTGGAACCAGTCAGCTGAAATCTCTACAAACACTGAGCCAAATATCCCTTTCCTCCTTTAACTTTAAGTGTCAGGTATTTTGTCTAAGGAATGAGGAAAGTAAACAAGAGAATATGCAAAAATGTTCAACATCACTGGTCATTTGTGAAATACAAATTAAAACAACATTGAAATTCCATCTCACTCCAGAAAGAACACCTGTCATCAAGAAATCACAAGTAACAAATGCTGGCAAGACTTTGGTAAAAAGGAATCTTTTTGTATTTCTGGTAGCTATGTAAACTGGTAAAATTGCTATAGAAATCAATACGGATAATCCTCAAAGAACTAAAACTAGAGGTTATATTTGACTCACTTGTCCCCCAATAGAGTTAAAAGCATCATATTACAGTGATATATGCACTCTCATGTTTATAGTAGCATAATTTATAATAGCTAAATTTTATAAACAGCCAAGATGTCCATCAAAAGATGAATGGATAAAGAAAATGTGGTATTTATATGCAAGGGATTACTACTCTTCCTTAAATAAGGATAAATATGAGTTATTTGTAGGAAAATGGTTGCCCTTCGAGACCATAATCTTAAGTGAAATAAATTAGATTCACATTTAAATATTGCATTGTTTCTATTGTGTGAAGAATCAAAAAATGTAAATAAGTAGCATAATGGAGGATAGGTATTAGAATGTAGGAAGAATATGTTCAAATTGGAAAGAGAACAAGGGAGCAGGGAGTGGAAAGGTAATGGCGGGGAAAGGAAAAGAAGAGAATGAAAGGGAAAAATGCATACAAAGCTTTTGTAAATATGAAGTGAAGAAAGCTTGAAGGAAGGAGAGGGGAATGGCAAAAGAATTAATATATATATATATTACATACAGGTACAAATTCCTATGATAAATGTGATCAATATGTACTAATAAAAATAAAATTAAAAATATTTAGAAAAAATTGTACCTTTATTGAATGTGTATGGCCTTCTTTTCATTAGTCTATGAACAGTATAATATAAGTTATTTACATAGTATTTACATTTATTAGGCATTACAAGTAATCTAGAGATGATTTAAAGAATACAGGAGGCTGTGTATAGGTTATATATAAATACCATGCTATGTTATATAAGGAACTTGAGCATATGAAGATTTGGGTATCCAAGAGAGATCCTGTAGCCCATCTCCGTGGCTACCAGAGGATACCTTATATTTCTCAGGCACTGTGTCTTCATTTTAAATTTCAGTTGGACTGTATGTAGTGGTGCATGCTTATAACCCTAGCACTCAGGAGGCTAAAGCAGGAAGATCTAATGAATTCAAGACCAACCTAGACTACAAAAGAAAATCATATCTATAGATACTTTAAGCCAATGTGACCTTTAGAGGTTTCCCTCAGTATCTACTGAAAGGAACAAAAGAGGACAAGAACTCATCCCAGATCATCCAAGAGGTCATGGACTCCCCTACCTGTCATCCAAGGTTCTTTTGATCGTAGCATGATAGCTAACATACAGGGTCTCAAACTCTAGTGAGTCACCAAAATGGGATTGAAGGCAAGCTGGAAGAAATGGTAGGATAAAATGGACCTGACTTGCACTTAACTTTTTCCAGCTGGCCTGGATTTTCAGTAAGACACAGCTATTAACAGCATCTGCCTTACAAGGTTATGAGGATTCAAGGAGGTAATGCCCATAAAAAGCTTAGAAAAATGACTGGCTCATTGTTAGTGTCCAACAGATGTTTGCTGTCACTGCATTATAGTCCAAAGTAATGTAGCAAGCAAGGGCAGAGCCAGCTTCCAGGCCAAGAGCCCCTTGGTTGTATGGCATTTTTTCCATCAGATGCACCAGCAGTGAATGAATGGGCAGGGACAAGAATCCTACGTTCACTGTCAGCAGGTAGTGGTGGTCCAACTGCATAACTGTGTGTGGGCTTCAGACTTCCTCTCCCTAGCCTGCAGAGCCTGGATCTAGGAAGAGGAGAGCTGCTCCTGTGATGGGGGTACACCTGGGCATACCTCTTAGCCACTCTCTTTTCTTTCTTCCCCATTTTTCTTCTTTCCTTCTTTTCTTCTCTCCTCCTTTCCTCCCTTTCTTTAAAAAGTATTTCTAATTGCATTTTCCAATATTATAAAAGCAAATGTAGTTTTCAAATTTAGATTTCACTGTACTTTAAAAAATGGCTTTATTGAGATGTGATTCACATACCATACAATTTATTCCCTTAAAATTTAATGGCTTTTAGTAACTCACAGTATTATGTAACTATTGCAATTTCAGAACATTTTATCCCCCAAAGAACCCCTACGTCCTTCAGCTATCATCCTAATCCCTCTAACTTTAGGACACTAGTCTACTTTCTATTTCTATAGTTTCATCCACCCTGGACACTTCATATACATGGAATTATATATGGTCATCTGTAATGGACTTTTTTCACTTGGCATGTTGTTAAGGTTCATTCATAGTATGGCTTGCTTGGATCAGTACTTTGTTATTAGATGTATTTAATGTATAAAACTTGGAAATTACTGGAAAATAGAGACAAGAAAATAGAAATTATATGTAACCTCATCACCCAGGTTAACCATTAATATTTTTGCATGTTTCACACACACACAGACACACACACACACACAAACACACATTTGAGCTCCTCACACTTTTATCCAATGGGGCCAATGAGGGACAGACCTTTTCCCTGTACTGGTGCCATTCTCCTGAGATGGGACTTGAACTCTGACAGCACAGTCCAAAACATGTAGGAAAAGCTGATTTTCATGCAGAGAGGAGTAAACTGTGCCATTAATGAAAGAAAATCCTATCCAAGAAAGTACATTTCTTTAGAGAGCTGTGTCATACTATCCCTTGGGTCCCCTGGTGGAAAAGTAGAATCAAGTCTGAAATAATTCTTTTTAAGTTATATCCTCTAGTGTTATAGATGTAAGACAGTACTCTGAGAATATAAAATATCTTGTACCTGCTTCATAATATGCAATAGTGACTGTACTTTATTAGATTTGTCTTAATGATGATATTCTAGAATGTTTTCATTCCAGATAATGATTGAGAAGCTAATATAAAATGGTGCCAGGTCATTTCTTTTCCTTTCTTTTTAATGGAGTGTGTTAGGAATCTGTATAATTTTGGTCAGATAACTGAAGAACCTGGAAAAGCTGTTGTTGCCATTGAAGCATAACACATTACTGTTACTGGTTTTCATATATATATATATATATATATATATATATATATATTAAATTTTTGGTAATTGTAACTGTGATGTCAACTTTGGAAAAAGTTATGTCAATTTATTGTGTTGAGTTAGCATTGTACAGAAATTAACAGCCATATTGGTCTAGAAACATTACATTTAAATTTTTTCCCATTTGTACAGGAGCAACACACTGTATTAAATAACATAAGATATTCTTTATGGTTTTGATTATAGAAACTAATAAATTATTCTCTAAATAATGAAAAAAATTTTAAAATAAAAAATTCAAATATCAAATAATATTGGAGAAAGTTCAGAATTTTTCTTCTTTGGGAATAGTGATCTCCCTGTGACTGGGGGTATGAAGAACAACTGTTAAAGATGCTGAAGAGGGGTTATTAAATACATCTAATAACCAGTATCTGGGACATCAGATACTGGTGACAGTGGAAATGAAGTAGAGCTAGATAAACTTCTATATTCTCTTCTCTTTTGGATCTGGGATTTGAAGGTTCTACTCAGTTGTTTCCCAGAGATTGCTCTATGTAGGAGTGAAAAAGAAAGGAAGTAATGGGGAGAGGAAGAAGAAAGAGGATGAATAAGTGGGTGTGTGAGTCAGTGGGAGGGAGAAAAGAGTATCACTGAGTTTCACTGAGTGTCAGGTGCCACATTAAGCACCAAAGGAAGAATGTGTTAATGGAAAGACAAAAGCCTTTAGAGTTAGACTTTTCCTCGGTTACTCAAGGTTTTATTTATTATTTAAATAAACATTTGATGAGTGTACTATGTGTTAGATATGAGGATGATTGTGTCTGACCTCACAAAATTATAGTCTTTTGGGAGAGACAAACATTAAACAAACCATTCATCAGAATAATCCCTAATTATGAAGTGTGATAAATGCTCTGAAAAAAACAACAGAGGCTTTAAGAGTACATAGTGATAGGTTTTTTGGAACAATAAAAGAGAAAAATATAAACAAAAGTAGCCTTTATCCTAAGGACATGGAGAGGAGACCGACCACAGGTCTAATCGCCTCTGACCGGAAAGTGGGGTGTGGGATATATTTATAAACTCTGACGGGGTGGTGCTTAGGGCAAGCATTTGATGACCCACAGGGGGATGATTGGCGACATTTTGTATCACTGGGACAGGAAAAAGGAAGTTGTCATATGGGAAGGAGGGAGTGGCTTTAAAGTAAACATCCTTAATCCCGCCTCCACTATGAAGTGCCATGCAGGGCATAGTCCTTTCGCATAGCATTTTATTGTAAAGGGTGTGGTTTCCCTAATTTCTTTCTCAGTGAGTTTTTTTGTTTGTGTACAGGAATGCCATTGACTTTTGAGTATTGACTTTGTACCCAGCTACGCTGCTGAATTTGCTTATTAAGGATTCTGTTGGTGAAGATTTTGGGGTCTTATATGTGGAGTATCATGTCATCTGTGAATAATAATTACCACTTTGCTTTTGTTGTTGTTTTTTAATTGTTTTCTTCTTGATTTTTCTGTTTTCTTCTCTTTAAAATATTTTTAAAAAAGAGTATATAGCAGTGTTAGCTTATTTCAAATTATGGGCAGAGGGATTTCAGTGAAATCCTCTATAAGGAAAAGGCCCTCAGCATGGATTGGACATAGTTAAATCAAGGGTGAAGGTAAGAATGTTTCAGATAAGTTCAAAGCTAGTACCTAAAGGGAAATAGATTAGAATGCCCAAGGAATACCCAGGGAGTGTGCCTGGGACAAAAAAAAGTGGACCACCAGCAGGATTTGTTCCTTTTTAATCACCCTTCAGGTAACTAAAGTCCAGGAACTTTGTGTCACATTTGAAAAGGAGAGAGTGAGGCTCAGTTGAGGGAACCACACATATACCTCACCCAGCATTGAGATGGGAACCTGTAATGAGAGGGGCCAAAACCAGCCTGGCCATCTCCATCTTGTTCTTAAAATTCTGCATCTAGCCCTGCCCCCAAATATACTTGGTGTGCTTTTCTATTCCAAACCCATGCCAGGTGCAGAGGATATAGCAATAACTCTGGTAGTTTCTCCTTCAATGAGCTCAGAGTCCAGTGGGGGAAACAGGCTGAAGAGACAGTGATTTGTTAGCAGCAGGAAGTCCTTAGCAGAGTTCTGTCTTGCTCCTTTTTCTGCTGCTATACTAGAATGTCTGAGATTGGATAATTCATAAAGGAAAGAGGTTTATTTTGGTTCACAGTTCCAGTGGCTAGAAAATCTAAGAGCATAGCACTGACATCTACTTGGCTTCTTGTGAGGGCATCATGCTGCTTCAATTCATAGAAGAAAGTAGAAGTGGAACTCGGCATGTATGGAAGAGAGAAAGGGGGCCCAGCTCCACAGTAGTTAATATATTCCCATTAGAAAAGGTGTTGATTAATTTATGTGGACTCCACAGCCATTACTCACACACCAGCCACCAGGCCCCACCTGCCGGCGCTGCTGTAGGGAGAAACAATCTTTAACATTAATTTTGGTGGGCCTCTGCCTGCCGAGTGCCACCACTAGAAGGCCCTTTCCTCCATGTTCCCAGCATGAGCAGAGAGAACCAGGAGATCTGCCTCTGACTGCCAGGCACCACCACCAGAAGGCCCTTTCCTGTGTGCACCCAGCACAGGCAGAGAAAACCAGAAGACCTGCCTCTGCCTGCCAGACACCACCACCTCAAGGCCCTTTCCTCCATGCACCCAGCTTGGGCAGAGAGAGCCAGAAGATCCGTCTCTGCCTGCTGGGTGCTGCCACCAGAAGGCACTTTCCTCTGCATGCCCAGCATCAGCAGAGAGAACCAGAACATTCACCTCTGCCTGCTGGGTGCTGCCACCAGAAGGCAGTTTCCTCTGCATGCCCATCGCAGGCCGAAGGAGACAGACAGATCCACCTCTGCCTCCTGTGTGCTGCCATCAAAAGGCCATGTCCTCCAGGTGGCCAGTGTGGGCAGACAGAACCAGTAGATCCACCTTCACTTTCAGGGAGCAGCCACCATAAGGCTCCTTCTTGCAGGCAGCCAGCAGAAGCAGGGACACAACCAGGTAAGCCCTGGGCATCTGTAGGCCACCATAAAAGTCCCTTAGTTCCCTCAGACAGCCATCATCCAATAGCAGAATCAGACAAACACACCCTTGTGTGTCTCTCACCATTGTGGGATTCCCAGTGTAGATACAGAGGCTGAGATAAACAGCCCCATCTGCACTCACCCCTTGTCATCAGTAAAGCCCCAGTGTAGCTACATAGCACTGGAGAAACCCCCTCCACACCCTGCTACCTCCCCATAAATCTGGAATTAGAGGAACCCAGGTGCCTGCCCCATCCCCCTACACTGCCTAGGGGCAGCCAATGTGGGAAGTGCCTGGGACCCCACAACCAGCTTGTTGGGAGGAACCCAGGAGAATATCAAGATGAAGGTGCAAAAGGCAAAATCAGACCTCTAGCCCACACAATAAGTCTGGAAGATATGATCATAGAAAAAAACAAAAGTCACACACCTGAAATCTCTGAAAGGATAGCAACTAAAGTAAGGAAACAACTTCATGAGATTATAAAAGCAGTCAAATCAGAAATAATGTCTCAGGTAAAAGAAGAAATAAAAAACGTACTGAAAGAATTGTACAGCAGGTCTAAAGAAGACATAGATAATAAAGACAAGCATAGAAAAATGATGGAAACCTTGAATGAATGTAGAAAGGAGTTGCAATGCATGAATCAGATTCAAAGAGAGATGCAGGAAATTAAAAATTCAATTGAAAGCTGGTAAAACCTCTTGAAAGAGACCGAAGAGAGACTTTCAAAACTTGAAGACATGACTGCAGCTAGTGATCGTAAAAGGAAAGATCTCTTAAAAATAAAATGGAATCAGGAATAACAACTTGACAGCTACAAGATGATGAAAAGAAGCATAAATAGTAATAGGTATCAATGAAGAAGCAGGGGTCAACACAAATGTAATTAAAAGGATATTCACAGAAGTAATAGAAGAAAACTTCCCAAACATGGGAAATGGATCTGGCATGCAGATAACTGAGGCATATAGGACTCCAACTAGACATAACCAAAGTAAATCTACACTCAAACATATAATAATCAAGATCCCAGAAATTCAGCATAAGAACAGAATATCAAAAGCTGTTAGAGAAAAGAGACAGATCACCTATAAAGGGAAAACTATCAGAATCACAGCAGACTTGTCAACACAAACCATCAAGTTAAGAAAAGAAGATTTTGGAGTGAAGTGTTTCATACCTTAAAAGAAAACAATTTCCAACCCAGATTGATCTACCCAGCAAAGCTGTTTCAAAATTGATGGAAAAATAAGATACTTCCATGATAAAGAACAACTGAAGGAATTCATGTAACAAACCAACCCTACAGAGAGTGCTAAAGAATATTCTAGAGATAGATAAAGATGACCGTGGTTCCAGGAACAGCAACAGAGGAGGATCATCAAACAAGACAAGCAATTGAATGAAGGGGAAAATTTGAAGACCAATATTAGGGGGATAGCAGGGCAGAGATAAACCAATGTATGCTGATTGTAACCATTAATGTAGATGGCCTCAGGTCCGCAGTAAAATGAAGCACAGGGAGTGTGTATCAAGAAACAAGATCCATCGATATACTATATACAAGAAACACATCTAACTGGAAAGGAAATTCATAGACTGAAAATCAAAGGAGAGAAAACAATTTTTCATGTGACAGGAGACCAAAAAAATTAAGAGTAACTTGCCCATAAACTGCAGAATGGATAAGAAAGATATGGTATTTTCATGCAGTAGAAAGCTACCCAGCTATAAAGTAGAATAATCTCAAGGCTCCTGGAGGTAAATGGACACAACTGGAGATCATGTTTATGGCCAAAACAGTTCAAATTCATACATGTGAACCCTAGCATAAGAAACAGAAGGGGTTAATGGGATCCAAAGGAAAAATAGTTAATGTAAGAACAAAGGGGAGGAAACATCTGGGAGGGAAAGGTGGAAACTACTGTCAATTTCTTATTGTCTTATCTTAAACTCTTGCATTGTTTACACAATTTTATTAAGTTTGGATTTGTTCTGTCTTGTTTTGCTAGATTTTATGCTGTCAGATGGTAGGGGCAGCCATACTGAATATAATTGGATATTTTACTGTAATTATGTTTTCCTATTATATTGCTTTGAAGTCTTATAATGCTTTCATTCATTGGTCGAATGGTTTTATTCTGTTTTGATTGATTTTATTATGTGTAATGGTATGAACAGCTATTTTGAAGAAAGCAAGACATTATGGAAGCCATTACTGATTTACTATCATCTTGTTTTGAAGTCCTACCATGCTTTTGTTCTTCTGTTTTGATTGGTTCTATCCCTTTGTGTTTTATTTGATTTTATTATGTGTGATAGTATAAACAATTTTTTATGGAAAATGCGATATTATAGTAGCCATGGTTCA
Source organism: Hydrochoerus hydrochaeris (assembly GCA_004027455.1). NCBI lineage: Eukaryota > Metazoa > Chordata > Mammalia > Rodentia > Hydrochaeridae > Hydrochoerus > Hydrochoerus hydrochaeris. The sequence goes on along the minus strand of PVLA01007751.1, from coordinate 11,763 downwards.
TTTACTCTTATTTGGTTTTGAAGTCCTGTAATGGTTTCATTCTTTTGAATGCTTTTATACTATTTTGTTATGTTTGATATTATTGTGTGTGCAGGTATGCTCAACTATTTCGAAGAAAAAGAGACATTATGGTAGCTACTTTTGATGTTCTGTTGTTTTGTTGTGAAGTGCTGTGTTGCTTGCAATGCTCCATTTTGATTTGCTTTGTTATGTTCTCTTTTGTTTTATTCTCTTAAAAAATTAACTGCATAGAAAAGTTTTCCCATGAGGCTGAGCTAATGACAGGGTTGGGATGAAGTGGGGTTCACTAGAATCATAAGTAGTTTGATTTTGGTGAAATCAGAGGTCAGAAGGAGCCACTGGACTTGGACTTATTCAAAATGCTAAGAGATTAAGCAGCAAGAGTCACAGGACAGACACTGATAGACAGGGAAAGGCCTCAGTCCCATATGTTTTCTACTTTCCCCAACCATGCCAACTGCTAGCTATCTCATAGGAGTGGCTTTCCAGACATTCATCTTTGGAGAAATAGAAGGTACAGTGGAACACAGTGGTGAAGAGTGTCAGCCTGGGAACCCAGAAGCTTAGTGTTGACACTTTACTGGCTCTGGAAGTGTGAAAGAAAAGGTTTTGGCACTGCTGGCTGCACAGAGGATTATATGTCCCCATGCCCTTGAGAGTAGGTGTGTCTGTCTTCTGACCAAAGATGTAACAGAGGTTACATGTGGACCTAAGCATTTCACTGAAGTTCCTTGACTGTCTAGCTTTCTTTCTCACAGTTTCGGTGATATGGAAGATGATAGCATAATCATCATAAGATGGAATTTCACTAAAATGGAAGATGGTAGCATCATCATCATAAGATGATAGCTGCTCCCCCAGCCTGTGTCCTGGAACTCAGCTGCTTACCCATAATGAATGTCAGTGTGAATGATAATACTTTTTTTATTAAATCTTTATTTTTTATTTTAATATAAAACAAGTAGATATTAATAAATAAAACATAAAGAGCAATCTTCTATGAAAAAATTAGTAACAAAATAATTAGAGAATAACAATAACTAATATATCATGTACCATGATCTTAAAAGAATAGCCACAATGTTACTCAGAATACAATTCATAGGTGAAAAAGACTCTTTAACTCACTGATATCTGGATGATGATGGTTGCAGCATAACCTGAACTATCTAAATCTTGGGCAAGTTACTTCACCCCATGTGCTCTGGTTTCCTTACCTATAAAATCAGCCATTACCCACTTCCTATAGCTACAAGGATTTTTAAGAATTTATTTTGATTAATAGATGTTTGTGATGCATAACAAATGCATTTATTGTGGGGAGTTGGTACATACACATGTGACATCTTGATTTTTTATTTCCCCTTCCCCTACCCTTTCCCTCCATCTCTAGATCTATTTCTCATCTGCAAAGCATCTTCCTCAGTGCTTCCTATCATTTGTCTTTTATTTTGCTCTTTAAATTAATTATGCTTTGGGTTTCTCATACTAGGGTAACCATGTGATATTTAACCTGTATCTGATTTATTTTACTTAGCATTATGATTTCAAGGTACATGCAGCTACAAGGATTGAATGGATCAATGTAGAAGGAGCTTGCAATTGTCTGGGGCATATAATGAAGCATTCAGTCAGTTTTGGATTGATTACTAGTTTCTCCTCTCTATCTAGAAATTCTCAAACTTTATTGGATTAAGCATAGAGATAGAGCAAACTTTATTGGATTAAGCATAGAGATAGATACTCTTAGGCAAGGAGGAGATGCTTGATCTCTGTTCCATATTTGTGGTGGCTCATTTGGGCAGCATCATTGCCTCTAGCTCTTTGGAAGGTCCCTGAACTTGTTCAAAGATGGAGCTGCACCCTGGTCACAAGCACGTCTTTTCTTTCCCCATTTGCACTACATGAATAGTAAGGGTTGAGCTCAAATCTGAGCTGCCCAGCTCCTTGTAAGACGTGCATCTCCTGAGATGGACATTGTGCAGGGCATCACTTTCTTTTATTTTCTTTCTTTTTTGTGACATTTTTAAAGACAGGGTTTTGCCATGTAGTTCAGGCTGTCCTTGATTTCACTATGTATCCCAGACTGGCCTCAAACTTATGATCTTCCTGCCTCACCATCCCACATGCTGTGATTAAAGGGGTGTGCCAATACACCAGCTATGGGATACCAATTTCTGCTTTCACTGATCTGGTCATTCCAGAAGTGAGCTTCATGAATTTCCTTTCAAGCTGCATGGGAATTATGTCAGCTCCTATGTTGTAGAGTCTTCCACCCCATGCTCCCTTGAAACATGCTCCCTTGATTTCCCTGAGCATGCCTCCTGGGCTCAGTTCCCTTATAACATCTCTCTGTGACACTTCCTTTCCTTCCTTCCTTCCTTCCTTCCTTCCTTCCTTCCTTTATTCCTTCCAAAATCTTTCTGAAAGTGACCTCCTGACATCTTTCTCCACCTGCCCACTATACCAGGCCACTGTACAGACTCTTCCCAGATTCCTAAAAATTGGATCCTTGCCTTTCCACCATCCACACACCCCTAGTGCTCATGGTTTCCCCAGTCACTCCCAACTATAGGCAGAATTGTAGCAGAAAGTTCAAGCAAACCAAGTTCATGTGGCTCAGACATTAGTAAATGGATGGGATTTGATGACCTCCATGGTCACCTGCATGACGTATCATCTGCAAGGTGGAGAGGCTAGTTCCAAAATATCACTTCCACTTTCCACTCACAGTGGGTACACTGTCACCATTTGAGATAAAGTATGGACTTGTGTTAAATTTCAGAGAATATAGGAAGTCTACTGTTTCTGGCTGTGCAGATGCACAGTCTTGTCTAAGGAATTCCTCAGTGGAATCATCTGGGAAGTATATTAAAAATGCAGGTTTCTAGTGGGCTTTAGAACTGTGTTCTGCTGTATTGGTAGAAGTGGTGCTGGGGGATGGGAAGAAACAAAGTCTGAGCATAAGTTCCTATTCCCCCGTCCTTCTTTCTGCTCAAGGATGAGGCCATGAAGTTCTTATCTATAGCCACTGCCTATGATAAAACTGAAGAGGTCTGATGTCAGAGACTATGTCCCCCTAAACCTCTACTTCTAAATAAAAACAGAGTAGGGCTCTACTAGATTCATGAAGGTAGTTACAGTGTTTGGGGGACATCACATGCCATTTCAAAGGACACAAACTAATAGAATATATGGTGAAATTGGTAACAGAGGAGTCCATGGTAGAGCTAGGACTGTTGTTCAGACAGAGGAAGTGTTCCTTACACCTCCTTTTATTTGCTCAGTGACTAGTGGTTGATATAACACCTCCATGTTCAGAGTCTTCTTTAAGCTTTTCACACAACACCATGTGTTAGAACTAATTGTATCTGTTTAACAAAATTGAAAACTGGTGAACAGAGGGGTTAAGTAGCTTGCCTGAGATCACATAGTTACTTAACGGAGAAGAGCTTTGAAACCAAGTTTCCTATCCCTGTGATAATTTTGGGTGATTCTGTGACTGTGGAATGAATGCAGCACAGCTTTTATGCCCAAGAAAGGGCATCAAGCAGGATGAGGACCCCAGAAGCTCCCTCATCCCCATCATGATACTTGCTCCTCCACAGGTAAGGACTGTAAGGAATGGTCCTCCTGGGTAATTAATCTTTATTGCTCTCTACCTAGCTCCAAGTTATCAGCAGCCACTGTTTGAACAAGTGTGTCCTACCCTGAAGATCTTTATGCTGACTAATAAGGGAGCCATATCTCAGCTCCAATGTGGAAGGCAACTATCTCCAGTCTCCTCCCCTGGGCTGGTCTCAAAGGCTTTTAGGAAAGGTGAAAACCTGAAGGATTCACCACTTGTAAAGTTATATTTGCTTCTGTAAGGATGCAAAAGGAGCAGAGGTCAGCCCACACAACCTTGATCATGAAGCAAGAAAGCTAGTTAGCTGAACAGTGACTCTGCTGAAAGAGTTGAGAAGAGATTTTGTAGCTGCCTGTAGATCTTCAGGTCAAGTGACTACACCTTTTGTTTGCTTAATATCTCAAGCACCCCTTTCTGTGTTACAAAGAACCCAGTTTATATACTTGAGCTCAACCTGAGAAACAGGAAAACCATGTTCTACTTCCCTCTCAGCATTTAACTTCATGTGACCTTGGCAACTCATTGTTGCTCTTGTTGTCCTGAAAAAACAATTGTACAGGAAACAAAGTAGTGAGGTGCTTTGCATTTATTAGAGGTAAAAATAAAGATAAAAGAAGTGCTCTGAAAAGAATTGCTTTGCAGAGTACAGAAGAAGTGAAAGTACACCCTTCACACAGAGTTGGCCACTGTGGTAGAAGGAAGCAAGGATCACAAGGCCAACAGCTGCCATCTTTTATATTCCTAATCTGACATCAGATCTAGGCTGTCCTATCAAAACACTGCTTGTGTTCTCTTGATTAGTATCAAGTGTAGGGTTCAGAAGCTATTCTATGCATACCTTAAACCTCTGTGACTGACAGGACATAACTGCTTGCACAACTGGTTTTCCATGCCCTAATGTCCTGCTTCAGTAGGGCAGACTACACTGGAATGTTTGGTAAGATATGAGTATTAAGAGCACTCTCAACTTATGATATTTTCCCTTGTGACATATTCCATTGTAGGTCAAGGAGAATCTGAACATAGTTGTACTCAGATGTACTTAGGAATCTACAGTTGTGATGGACCAGAGAATAGGAAGGATGTGGGCAGACAAGCTGATGGCCTCTGAAAAAAGAGGAAAGAGAGATAGGAACAGAGATATGGTAATCATGATGGAGGTGGAGGGAGGAATGATGAAAAAAGGGATAACTTAAAGACGCACAGCACTGACTTCTTGAGGGACACATTAACACTCAAGAGTCCCCCTGCCTGCTGGACATCCCTCCTTGGATATCTCACTAGCACTTCAAAGTTGCTATGATCTCTTCTCAGTTTTGCCTCTCTCTTTTCCTGATCCAACTCCTCCAGTGGAACAGTTCTATGTGCACTGATTTGTCTCTTGTCTCTCTGGAGTTTGGCCCCACTTCCATATCCACTCTACTCCATCAGACCATCATCATTTTTTCCACTAACCTGGAATACTGAAGTGCCTCCTGAATGGTTTCTCTGAGCATGACCCACCAATCCATGCCAAACACCATTTAAATGCCTTTTGGTGGTTCCCTATTGCTCTTCTGGTAGCATTCAAATGCTTCCTTATGAGTCTACAGACCCTGAAATGATCTGATTCCTAGTTTCTGCTCTTTCCTCATCTCCTGTCACTGCCCATGCAGGTAGCAATGCTCCTGCCTCACAAAAAACCCCTGCTCTGCATTAGTTACCTTTCAGTCAGTGGTACAAAATATATGACACATACAATTTAAAGAAAGAAAGGTTTATTTTGACTCATGGTTTCAGAGGTAATCTAAGGTCAACAGATCCCAAGACAGAAATGGCATGGCTCTAGGGCCTGCAAAGGAAAGATGCTTACTTCATGGCATCCAGCAAGCAGAGAGAGAGGAAAGAGACAGGCAAAGAATGAACTCTTCCAGGTCATGTTCCCAATGACCCACCTCTTTCAAACAGCAATCCACAGCATCACATTCAGCTATGAAATCTATGAGCCCATCAATGGATTAACTCACTGAATAGTATGGCATCCCCATAATCTGATAACCTCTGAAAGCCTCATCCCTGAATACACAAGACTTTGGGAGAACATTTGATGTCTAAACCATAAGATGTTCATTCCCAGACTTTCACACATGTTGTTTCCTCTACATGAAATGTCTTCTCTCCTTACTTCATCATTTTCGAAGTCCTTTTCATCCATTGAGTTTAGCCCATACAATCTCTCCATAAGAAGTTAGTCTGGGTTGAGACTCAGTTTTTTGTTGGTTCCCATGGACCATTTGCTTTCTTTGTCACATTGCCTTGCATTGATTTGATTATATTTTAGACACCCTCAAGGGACTAGAATCTCCTCAAGGACAGGAACTAATCATTTTTGTCAGTAATTAAATGGAAATGGTGCATATGTGATTGAGCTATAGCAGATCCAAAAGGCACAAGTAAGTTACATAAAGAAGTTGTCCAAATGCCCACAGTTTCTACTCCTGCTCTATTGTCTTCTGTATCCCAGCATATGAACACCTTTCAAAGGAAAAGAAAGACAGGGTCTGGTTTATGGGAGGTTCCACATATTATGCAGGCACCATGCATAAGTGGACAGCACCAGCATTATACCCTCTTTTCAGGAAATTCTTGAAAGACTGATTAAAGGAAATCTTCAGTGTGCAAAACTTCAGACAGTCTACTTAGTATATTTTTCCAGGAACTAAAAATGGCCAGGCATACAACTGTACACTGATTCATGTGCTGTAGTCAATGGTCTTGATGAATGATCAAGAACATGATTAGAAAATTGGTAACAAAGATATTTGTAGAAACAGCATGTGAATAGAACTCTCCATATGGGTAAGGAATGTAAAAATATTTGTATCTCATATAAATGCTCACCAAAAATTGATCTCAGCAGAAGAAAACTTTAAAAGTGGATAGAATGACCCATTCTGTAGATAACAGACAACCTCTTTCTTTAACTAATCCCATCATTTCCCAATGGGCTTATAAACAGAGTAACAAAGGGAGCAGGGATGGGCAGGGGCTCAGAAACATAAACTCCCACTCACCACAAATGATTTATCTAGAACTACTGCTTAATGTCCAATATACCAGCAGTAGATACCAACTCTGAGTCCTCAGTATGACACCATTCCCCAAGGTGATCAGTCTGTGTGACCTAGTGGAAGGTTGATTATATCAGATTACTTCCATAGTGAACATGACTTCACTTTGTCCTTACTGGCACAGACACTCATTATAGATGTGGATTTTCCCCACACCTTGCACATAACACTTCTGCCAAAACTACCATCCATAGACTCACAAAATGGCTTATCTGCTAGCATAGATTTCCTCCCAACATTGTCTCTGACCAAGGAACATATTTTTTCTTCCAAAGAAGTGAGACAATGGACTCATGCTCATGGAATTCACTGTTTTTACTATGTTCCTAACCATCCAGAAGCAGCTGGATTGATAGAAAGGTGGAAAGGTCTTGAAGACACAGTTGAGTTGTCAGCTAGATGACAATAGATTATAGTGCTGGGGCAAAGTTCTCCAAAAAGCAGAATATGCTTTGAATCAGTGTGCACTACATGATATTGTATTTTCCGTAGCTAAGATTCATGGGACCAAGAATCAAGGGGTAAAAGTGGGAATGGTACCACTGAACATTACTCTCAGTGATCCATTAGCAGAGTTTTTGCTTCCCATTCCCATGAGCTTATGATCTGCTGGCTTAGAAGCCTTAGTTTCAGAGTGGGTGTATCAGTCAGTGTTTTATTTGAGAAACAGATATAACACAAAATATACAAATATATAAGAAATTACAGGCTGAAAGCCCACACAGCTATTTCCATCCAGCTGTGCAGCCTCATCATGTTGCTCAGAACCTGGTAGGCCCCCACCCAATGTCCCCAGTCACTGGAAGACCTGCAGATAGGTACCTCAGGTCCTAGTTGGGCCCAACTCAGCAACCCCAAGTAGCGGGGAGCTACCTATGCTCCATGTTGCAAGCTGAAAGCCCATGTGGCAATCTCCATCCAGCCTTGTCACATGCCTCAGGGCCTAGTAGGGGCCTGCTAGTGCCCCTGAGCACTGGAGGAGCTTTGGGAAGGTCCTTCAGGGCCTAGTTGGGCCCCATCAGGTGATCCCCACTGGCTGAATCCTGTCTGTGCTCCATTTCCAGAGGCAAAAGCCCACAAAGGGATCTCTATCCAGCTGTACAGCCTCATCACACTGCTCGGATCTTGGTAGGCTCCTGCCAAGCATCCCTGATAACCAAAAGACCTTCAGAAAGGTTCCTTAAGGCCTAGTTGGGCACCCCCAACATCTCTGATCACCTAAGGACTTCAGAAACATCCCTAGGGCCTAGTAGGGTCCTGCCAAACCACCCTGAGTGGCAAAGAGTCATCTTCCCATGCAGCAATCTCCATCCAGTCTCTGCACATTACTCAGAACCAGGTAGAGCCCTGCCCAGTGTCCACAGTCACCAGAGGACCTGTGGAAATGTCACTCAGGGAGTGGCTGGGCTACACCCAGTGAACCCAGTGGGCCAGGAACCAACTGAAAAGGCCTGACTAATGACCTCTACTCAAGTGGTGAAACTCCTGGCAGTACAGATAGATATTCTCAACCCAAGAAACAACTGAGACTTTACATTCAGCTTCCCCAGGGGAATGCAGGAAAATGACAAAAGATCAAAATGTAATCTCACACCTCTAGCCCATCTCAAACAAACCTAGGAGACATGGACATAGAATAAAGTATAAGTCATACACCTAAAACTCCTGAAATGATAGCAACAGAAATAAAGAAACAACTCCAGAAAGCTGTAAAGGAACTCAGATAACAAATAATCTCCCAGGTAAAAGAAGAATTCACAAATGTAATGAAAGAAATGCTGAACATATCTAAAGAAGATATAGTTAGAAAAGTTAAGGAACATGGCAGAAAGATGAAAACCTTGAATGAACAATGTAAGAAATAGATTCAGAGAGATATGCAGGAAATCAAAAATTCATTTGGAAGTTGACAAAACTGTTGCAATAAAAGTGAAGATAGACTTTTCAGATAATATTACAGCCAGTGAACAGGAAAGGAAAGATCTTTTAAAAATAACAAAGAATCAGGAAATAACAATTTAACAGATGCAAGATGATGCAAAGAAAAACAACATAGGATTGATATGTGTAAAATAAAAAGGTGACAACACAAATGATATCAAAATAATATTTACAGAAGTAATAGCCAAAAATTTCCTAAACATAGGAATGGAAACTGACATTCAGATAAGTGAGATATATGGAACTCGAAACTGCCATAACCAAAATTAAACTACACACAGACATATAATAATCAACATCCCAGAAATTCAACATAAGAAGAGAATATTTAAAAAATGTTAGAGAGAAGAGACCTATAAAAGAAAGCCCATGAGAATCACAGCAGACTTCTCAAGAAAAACAAAGAAGTCAAAAAGAGCATGGAGTGAAGTATTTCAGAGTCTAAAGGAAAATGACTTGCAACCCAGATTGATGTACCCTGAAAAACTGTCCTTCAAAACTGATGGGAAAATAAGGCACTTCTATGAAAAAGAACAGCTGAACAACTTCATGACCACCAAACCAATCCTGCATAGAATACTGAAAGATATTCTAGATAGACATAGGGAAAAAAAAAAAACACTAAGCAAGGAAAACAATTAAAAAGAGGGGAAAGATAGAGAATCAACAGCAGAAAGATAACATGTGAAAAGTAAACCAATATATATGAGTTATAACCATTAATCAAAATGGCCTCAATTCACCAATTTAAACAAATAGACTGAACTCAGTGCAAGGCCACCTTAGGGCAAGGCTGCCCTGAACGACCACCATGGGCCTGCTCTGCCACCAGGAACTCAGCACAAGCCCGCCTCAGTGCAAGGCTGCCCCAAACCACCACCGAGGGGCCACCCTGCCACCAGAACTCAGCCCAAGCCTGTCTGAAGGCAAGGCTGCACCAAACCACCACCAAGGGCCCACCCTGCCACCAGAACTCAGCCCAAGCCCGCCTCAGGGCAAGGCTGCCCTGAACCACCACGGTGGGCCAGTACTGCCACCAGGAACTCAGCAGAAGCCTGACTCAGGGCAAGGCTGCCCAGACCCTCACCCGAGGGCCTGCTCTGGCACTGGAAACATCAGAAGATCTCAGTGGGCTCCAGTTACTTTGAGAAAATTTGGAACTTTGCTCCTGGTGAACTTTGGACTACACCGGGTTGACTGTATCAGTGTAGTGAGTATACCCATAAAATAGAGGTGTATGGGAGATAAATAGGGCCAGTAGTAAAACCCCCTCCGACTAACTGTAAGACTTTGGTGTGTCTGAAAAGAGTGTGTGTGATCCCCTCCTACACATAGAAAACACCAGGCAGAGTGAAAATGACAAAATGAAAAAGCAAAATGTAGTCTCAAACATATAGTTCACCAGAAACAAGTATAGGAGACATTGAAATAGAGGACCCCAAAAACAACACACTGGGAATCTGTGAAAATATAGCAAATGAAATAAAAAACAACTGCATCAGGATATAGAGGAAATCAAATTAGAAGTACTCACTCATGAAAAGATAGAAATAACAACTTTAGTAAAGGAGTAGTTGAATGCAGCTAAAGAACTAGAGAAAAAATTACATGAGCATGGGAAACTGATTGAAACTTTCAATGAAAAATATAGAAAACAAGCAGAATTCATGAAACAAACTCAGAGACATCCAAGAAACAAAAAATTCTATTGAAAGAGTGCAAAACTGCCTAAAGGAAGCTGAGGATAGGATTTCAGACCTTGAGGACAAGATCAGAGTTAGTGATCAGGAAAGGATAGAACTTTTAAAAATAACATGACAGCAGCATGAAATGACAATCCAGAAGCTTCATGATGATGCCAAGAACAACAATATAAGAAAAATGGGGTTTAACGAAGATACAGGAGTCCAGGCAAATGACATAGGTAAAGTATTTACAGAAATAATAGCAGAAAATTTCCCAAACATGGGGAAAGAATCAAATACGCAGATAACTGAAGTATATAGAACACCAAACAGTCACAAACAACATAAATCCACACTCAGACACATAATAATGAAGTTCTCATACAGCATAAAAACAGAATATTAAAAACTGTCAGAGAAAAGACACAACTCACCTATCAAGGAAAGCCCATTAGAATCATGGCAGACATTTAGGCACAAACCCTCAAGTCAAGAAGAGCTTGGAGTGAGGTATTTCAAGCCCTGAAGGAGAACAACCTTCAATCCAGACTGATGTACCCAGCAAAACTTTCATTCTAATTGAATGGAGAAACAAGATACTTTCATGACAAAGAACAACTGAAGAAATTCATGTCCACCAAACCAACCCTAGAAAGAGTACTGAAAGACATACTAAACAGAGAAAAATGACCACAATTCCCAAAACAACAAGAGAAAGAAACCACCAGGTAGGATAAGTAATTAAATAAGAGAAAAAGAAGAAAGAAACAACTAGAACATAGCATGGCAAAGTCAAGCCAGTACATATCAGTGATATCCATAAATGTAAATGGCCTCAATTCACCTATGAAAAGAAAAAGATTGACAGAATGGATCAAGAAACAGGACCCCACAATATGCTGTATACAAGAAACACATCTGGCCCAAAAGGAAACTCATAGATTAAAAGTCAAAGGTTGGAAAACAGTATTCCATGCAACAGGAACACAGAAAAAAGCAGGGGTAGCTATTCTATTTACAGACAATGTGAAATTCAAACCTAAAATGATTAAAAGAGATAGAGAAGGTCACTACATACTTGTTAGTGGTAAAATTCAAGAGGAAGAACTAACAATTATAAATATATATGTGCCAAATACAGGAGCACCGAACTATATAAGACATATACTAATGGACATGAAAAACCAAGTACACAAGAACACAATTATAACAGGAGATCTTAACAGCCCATTGCCACAAAGAGATAGATCAATGAGACAAAAAGTCAGTAAAGAAATAACAGAACTGAATCAAACCTGTGAGCAACTGAACTTAGTAGAGGTTTACAGAGTGTTGCACCCAACCACATCAGAATACACATTCTTCTCAGCTGCACATG